>VUQK01020314.1:8387-30411 GCA_015106715.1 Bujurquina vittata
TGCAGAACTTTTAAAAAAAACCCAAGGAAAAGCAAAAAAAAAAAAAAAGAAAAAAAAAAAGAAAAAAAGAGATTTAAAAAAAAAAAAAAAACGTCTTGCTAGAAATATGGGTGAGAAAAGATAAAGAGAGTAAAGCGCTTACTAGACACAAATGCACACAGCACGACATTTCTGATATGGCTACTTAAAGACTTTGCTGCATGGAGCCTTTAATTAAAATCCTTTTAATTGTATTTGGCAGTCATGCTGCCATATCATTGTTTGGCACTGCTGTTTGTCTCCCCTGCCTGTCACATTTTAATATTGCAGTTGGACAATGGTACAAAGTACTTCAATTGTCATTTTAATAATAGTCAATATTTTGCATGGTACTCTTTGTTTTACTCTTATTTATTTATTTTTATATTGTTTTTGATTTCTTTTCTTTTATTCTTGAACCACATCAGAAAATCAAATTAATTTATAGACAAAAATAGGAAATTCAAAATTAAAATCCCTAGATTTTAAAAGGACTCGCCATAACTCTCCCGTCTTGTGTGTGTCTTGGTAAATGGATATTCTTATAATTCAGCATCACATTCCTGCACTTCTCTCCTAACTAAACCACTCCTTTCCATTTTTTCTACTCAGAACCAGTTTGGCTGTCAAGATCCCAGCTTCAGCATGGAGGACATGCTGGCCACCATGCCAAGAGTGGTCTCTGGCCCTCCTGTGTCTGGAAGCTGCCTCCCTCCACAGGAACTCGTCTCAGGAGGGAAAATTCCTGGTGGATTTGGCCGTGGCAACCAGGATGACCCTCGCTGCAATGGCACCCTGAGGAAACAAGCATCCCCAAGGTCAAGCACCCTTGAGGCTGTCTCAGCTCTCACTACAGGGCAAGGTAAAGTACAGTACAATGATATTCAAAAGCAGCAGTCATGGCATTAAGTTCCATCGACACATGCTGCAAAAGATTTTTTGAACCGTTATCTGAGCACAGAATGACACAAGGTATTTAACAGCTTTAAGTAACATTTAAGTTTAAGTAAATCTTACCAAACTCCAAAGTAGTATCCTCAGACATGATGACGTTTCCTGAAAAAACAAACTCTTTGGTATAGTTTATTTATTTTTAAAATCTGGTTTAATTTCTTATAATATTTAGACAGCACTGGTGAAACAAAATCAACCTTCGTTTTTGTTTTTTTTTTGTTTTTTTACAATCACTTGGCTTTGTAATCACTGCCATTGAGAAAATGTCATGTCACAGAATGGTCCTGCAATACAGATATTTAAAGAGTATTCAAGATGGGAACGGGGGAAATGTTTCTACTCTAAAATATGTTCTGATAATGTGAAACAAGTTATTCTTTTCTACTTTTGCCAATTATGCCTGCCTTTATTTGTTTGAGTAATTAAAAAAAGCTTAAGAATGCAAATGTGGCTCTACTGCGGTTTCATTGGAGAGTGGTCATGCACATTAGGAAATGAAAGAGGTCAGTGGTACTGTTCAAGCACTGACAGTGATACATGTATGGTCAGCACATGAAAAATAAAGAGGTCATCCCTAAATCATCCAAGTTCCCAAATAAAAGCTACTTGACCACAGTCATAGCCCTGCCTAAGACTTTATTAGAACATTCATATGCACCTTGACATAAGGTTTTCATAGTGTCCTATTTTAAATATCTCTCTTGCTTCCTTTCTCTCACAAGGTGGAGGTGAGGACAGTAATGGACAGCGTTACAGTGCTGATCCCACCCATCTTTTAGCAGAGCGCGGAGCAAAAGGAGATGCCATGAGAGACAAGAACAATTCAGGTTTCTCTGACTGTTTTTATTGTTTTCATTCCATCTATAAATGTTTGGATAAAATGAATTATGGAAATGACATAGTTTCTATATTGCTACAGTAAATTGTTGCATTTATCTAAAATAATAAACGTATACTGAATTCTTTTAAGGTTTTGCAAGCATCTGATACGCACACTGTAACTCACAACATTCACCAACAGAACTGCAAAGACCTTAGCTAACCCTAATATCGCCCTTTTGTTTCCAGATTATCTCATCCCTGTAGAGGAAAACCCCTTTGTTACACGGCGTAGGAATGGTGATGCCCACACAGTGATTGATGGAGCTAGCTGCCACACTTTGCATTTGGCTGGAGCCGCTGCTGCCCCCAAAAGCCAATCCACTCATGGCGATGATGAGTATGTCAACGAGCCACTGTACCTGAATACCCTCCTCAACGCTGGGGCCAAGAATGGATTGGCTGGCGCAGTCTCCATCTCTGGCTCTGGATCCTCTGTTGCACAATCAGTACTGCAGACAGTCAACCCATCAACATCAAGCCACACCGTCTCCTCCACTGGATATGTGGTACCCCCTGGCCATCTCCCCCACCCATCGTATCCATCACACACCCTGCATCCAGGGCATTCAGGACACGCTCTGCACTCAGGCATCACCAGCAGCACCATCATGTTTGATAAGAAAGGCAAGAAAGCCACTTTTGACAATCCTGAATACTGGCAGCACAGTCTCCCTCCCAAGTCCTCACTGCACAACCCTGAGTACCTGCAGGACTGCAGCACACGCTTCTTCTACCGCCAGAATGGACGCATTCGCCCTGCTGTGGCTGAAAACCAGGAATATCTGTCAGAGGCTGCTATGAAATCGGGCAATGTATTGCCACCCCCTCCATACAGACAGAGGAACACTGTGGTGTAGTGACCCACCTGTAGCACATTAGCGAGGAATAAAGGGGTATGGGTGGAGATGAATGGACAGTAAACGGTCCTCACTTTTCCATGCTGTTCTTCTCAAACTGGATTCTTCTTTCATGGTTCCTTAACACCTCTCTTTGTCATGTCTGCTAATCTTGTATTCTCATTCACTGGTTTTGTGTTTCTATGAAAAACTATAGTAACATTCACTAATGGCCTCTTTTGTTATTTTATCCTTAGCCCCTAAAGCAAGTAGAGACATCTCTTTGTGGTTTGTTCTGTCCTGGAAAAAAAAAACTGCCCGGCTATTTTTAGGATCAAAATTGCACATAAATAAGATTAACACAATCAAAGATGAGAAGAGGAGGAAGGAATAAACTGTGGTTAGTCCCCGCACGATTATTTCCATGACCTTACATGCTTTTCTTTATATACCCATACATCACTGTTCACTATGTCCTTTCGGCACATTTTCCACCCAGCTAGATGCACACATTGTAGTATTCACAAATTGCTATTGCTTGGGTGCAGTCAATCAAGTGGCCATGCACAGAGTTATGTCGTGACTTACCAGAAACCCGCAGCCATGCTGAAAAGCCCAGATGGGGCTTGCATGCCTGCCCACACGCTTCTCTGACTTTTACATTTTGCTGCACCAGTAATGGATTTCGAATATTTAGCACACACACATATACCTCACATCATACCTAAAACATGCCTGTAAACTTGACACACCTACAATAACCACACATTATTTCATACACACACACACTGACAGTTAAGCCTGTCGCCACTTGAAATGTATTGCGAAGGAGAAGGGCCATTGACCTTGTGCTTGAAAAAGACGATGTTGATGATGACAGTGCTGAAGCAGAAAAAAGGGCCAAAAGGAAAATACATATCACCCCAGCTGTGATATCCCATAATACCCGATTGAACAGCATTTGACATATTGTTGGCATGGCAAGTTTGGATTAAGCGGTTGACTGCTCACAAGATGACCCTTTAATTCCCACTGTAATGTTCCATTCTGTTCCTCATCTTCACCAATCCAGTCCGAAGAGCCAACAGTTCAGTGTTACCTTCACGAGCTCATGTGACTGACGAAAACAATGGTAACAGCAGTAGAAGAGATTTTATCTCAGTGGAGCTGGTGCTTAAGAATGGACAAGTCTTTTAACAGGTAGAACAACACGTTTCTGGAGAAAGACAAAACAAGGGGAAAAGACAATATTTTAAAATCTTTATCAGAGTATAGTGGGGTTTTTGTTTGTTTGTTTGTTTGTTTTTTGTTTGTCTGTTTGTTTGTTAATTCATCAGGGACCTGTTCATGTCCTCACCTTGTTGTACAATGTACTGTATTTGATCAATAAAGGGATGGGGTAAACAGCACAGACATGCAGCCACGAAAGAGCATAGTGGAGATGACAAAAAAAGGCTAATTCTCCACTGCTGTAAATAAGCTAATTACATACCACCACTGGACAGACACAGGCATGGAAAAAGGACAAAGTATTGTTTATTTTATTTTATTTTATTTTATTTTATTTTTTTGTGCCAGTCTGTGTTTTAACCATTTTGTGTCATAAAAAACAGAAAACTGACTAGACAGTCGCTATTTGCTCTGTCTCTTAGGGTTAAGGTGGTTGAGGTGAAGGTCATTTGCATTATTTAACTGTAACAAGTGAAAAATGAGACACTTTTCTCTCTTGGTGTTTGACATTGTGAGTTATCACTAAATCCACTGATGGCTAGCTTTCTGTGCTCACACAGTACCGCCAGATGCCACATTAAATTCTGATGGAGAGTGCTAGCATCTGTCGTCAAATGACTTTGAAGTCTAATTTAGGTCGGGGTTGATAATTTAATAGCACTTAATGCTCGGGCACAGCCAATTTACTTTGCTGTTATTCTCTCTATGAGCAACAATTCATGCATTGTTTTTTCTTTCTTTTTTTTCTATCACACTACAACTTTCCTTCACAGTGAAACGGCAGAGTTTTACTAACAAAGGAGCATGGCCTCTCGGTAAAGAATCTGATTATGGGGTGACATCAACACCAGGGGAAGGAAGCTATAAATAGAGCTAGCAATATTTAATTTGAAAGATTCTTCATTGTTTTGATTATTTATTCAATTCAAGAGATTACAGGGAGATTCTGGTGATTAGATTTTGTACTTCTAATGTTCTGGGATTAGACCGACTAATACAAGGCGGTATTAAAGATCAACATCAAATATCCTGAATTTTAGTCCTGAGTAAGGGTTGCAGACATCACCTGCATCACCAATAATGCAACTCTATGTTTCACAAGATGCTTCTTATATTGCTTTCTCCTAAATGCTTTTTTTCACATTCAACATCTCCATTGTAATGCAGGGAATTTTTGTTATTGTTGATTTAAAACTTTAAGATTACCACGATGACACCAGGGATATTTTACTGGTAAAATGTTAAACAGTAAGTTGCCTGAGCTTCATAAATAAAATTGCTGACCTACCCTTTAAACTCAAATAGATAGCTTGATTTAATTTCCAGAACATTTACAATACCACACCATATATGTTTAAGAAATTGTAGAGGGCCAAGGCTGCCTAATCCCTGTGCATGTGTCACTGCTGACTTAATACACAAGCACAGTTACACAATATTGTGCCTCTATATTATAGATTCAGATGAGCAGTGCCAATGATTTACTGTTCAAAACGCAGATGTTGCCCTGGCACAGCATTTCTCCACCTCTCAGGTTTTATGGAACTAATAATCATCCAGTTGAGATCCAGCTGAGGCACAAATTTTTAAATCAAAAAGGGACATCAGGCCTATTGAAATGTAATCATAATGGAAGACAGATTAGTGCCACAATACCACAATAAGAGCACTTATAATAAATGCATCTCAAGAGAAATGTGAATTTTATAGTGATTTTTACTGTGTTAAGTATCACTTTGGCATTGCTTTGGTTCTGTTACAAATCTGATCTACACTCTTAGACTTTCTGAAATCACAAGTATTCTGATTTCAGATTTACTATAGTTTGAATATACTCTTATGCATACATTCTTTGTGTAAATATATGGAGCAAATTTATCCCCTCTATGTTTTTTTACAGATTAATGTCAGTTATGTAAGTCAATTACCCAGAAGTAGTGCTTGTGGACTACTATATGGTCATGTATTTAAGAGCAACGGCAGCAGTCGAGAGTCACTGTAAGGCTTTGAATTGGCTCTCTGTGGAAAAATAAAGCCAATCTTGTAGACGAGAAAACCTACTGGTGCTCTCAGCCAGCAACCATCACAAGGGGCTTTTAGCTTTTTGAATGCTAATTCATCCACTTTCCCTTGTTGTTCTGTGGGGAAATCATGTTACCCAACATCTCACCCAGCGCACCATCTGAGAAACCCTGAACGACAGGCAATAGGTTGTAATCCTGCAGCGAGGTTAAAACTTAAGTATTAGCATTCAAGAAATGTTACCCAGTCAATGCATCAATGTTATAAAAGCTACAAGGGTGGAAGATGCAAGAGCACTGAAGCTGGCAGAGAGGACCAGAGTTAATCGCCATTCTTTTTCTTTTTTCTCCCTCTGTGGTAGCTATAGAATTCTTTGTAGCGAATGCTGTTCCACATCTGAAGCAGTGAAAAATGAAAAGTAGTTATGGATGGGGGTAAACGTAGCCAGAGGAGAGCAGAGACAAAATCAGGAGCAAATGTTAACAGAAGTCTTAGCATATTGTGAATGCTACAGACATCTGTTATGTTCTCTTTAAAGCTTCATGGGAATAAAGGAGTAAAAGAGCACAATAACTCCCTCTCACTGCTGACTGCTCATTCAGTAAATCAGCCTTTTGGTAAAAGTTGTATTTATTTTTTATATTTTTGAAGAGCATTAAAAATGTAAAATTAAAATTTGTTTTTTAAGCTGAGTGTAAATTTTGTTTTACTATCATTTTTGTCCTTCAGGGTCTTATTGTGTTTCTTTCTTTTTTTATATGCAACTTTATCATCTTATGCCTGTCATGTTGTCTGATATAGTCACTCTAGGGAAAACGAGGGTTGAAGACTGTGGCACAATTAAAATTATTGCAGCCGTGTATAATGAACTTACAGACTCGTTGCCTTTGAAGTCGGTGACTAGGTCTACGACCGCTCGCAGTCAGTTGAGTCTTCAAAGCGTCTCTGATGCCTCAAGACGGTGATGAAATAGCAATAAGACAGTCAGTCTGCTATCAGTTTGCAAATGGATGGGGTCAAGTTGGCAGTTGGATGCAATCTGTTTGTAATAATACGGCAACTGTGAAAATCACAAATCTGTTGATGTCTGCATGAACAGAAATTCAAATTAAGTACTGATATCCTTATATTCAGAGTCCAGTCAGAGCTCTGAAATAGAAGTTAAGAAATTTATCCACAAAGAGTGATTGCTGCAGGACGGCGATTTAACAGCAAAATTACATAAGCTCTCGACAACCTTGTTTTGTTCAGGAATATAACCAGAATATGATCAGCTCCCAATCAGCTAAGCTGAGTCCCCTATTGCTAAGAGGTGCAATGTAGATAAGTTGCACCCATCAGTGCAGACTGACTCAGATTGGTTGCAACATATTAGCAATTTTTATGCATTTATAAATTAGCAATTATTTCCGAACTTTCGCAAAGAGAGGTGATTGCAGTCAGTCCGAGTTGGAACGCAATTATTCCGAGACACGTTGCCTCCCACCAGGTGACCTTTATAATTACCTTGCAATTGAAAGTGGTCACTGCAACTACTCATAATCACTGACTGCAAAATAAATTAATGCAAGTTTCCAAGAAGTTGTTCTCTTACAACCTAGCATTTAAGTATGATTGGCTGTCTCAGACGGTTTTCAAAATATTTGACTTTCTTGGGATTATGATCACCAGCTGGCAGATTTAACCAAGTTTAACCAGCCAAAGTTAAAGATCCAAAAGAGTCTCTGCTACTAACCCCCTATGACTAAATGTCTGTTGTCAACAAGAACAAACAACAGAGATTACGGTATACCGTACAATATTTACACAGTTACAGTTCTTCATTGCTGTCAATGTTTTAGCTAAGATCACGTAATAAATATCAAAACATCACGCATTAAATATGGCGAGGATCCCGTGCAGTTGATTGTGGGGTATTGAAGGCTCCAAATAATAGGCAAGCGAGGTACTTCAAGAGCCATCCAGCGTAGAAATATGGACTTTGGAAGAAATTACCTTGAAATGGGAGAACGTGACGGCATATTTATAGTGTTTGCTTTATTTCTTTTTTCCCCTTTGATTATTCATATTGTTTCATTCATTTTTCACATTATAAGGAAATTTAGTACACCCATTGTCTGGCTGCATTAGTAAGTATCATTACATTTTAGGTAACGCAGTTAGTTTACTAGAAATTTTTATTGTTCAGTAGATAATATTTAAAACAAATCACTTTTTAAAGGCAAACACAATGCAGCTGACAAACATTGTCTATCATTGTATTAGACATTGTGATTTTACACTGATTCATATTTGTAAATTCTACAGTGCCATCATAACTTGGATAGATGGTTGACTAAGCACAGTTTACAATGTATTGAACTGATGGTAAAACTGTACAATGGAACTAATAATTTTCTTTTGAAAATACATTCAGATCGCTCAACAGTTTTATGACCGTAAAAAGTAATTAAAAAAAATTGAAAATATTTTTATAGGCAGGAATAGGGTGGCCAGGTGCAGCTGTAAATAGAACAATGATGCTTTTTTTCAAGATTCTTTTTTTATTTTTTATTTCTCCTTGCATCATTACATTTGTAGTGATCAACTGTATTTTATCTTTTATTTGGGGACTATCCTTTCTGTATGTATATACATATATATACAGTACATATATATATATATTTGAGAGTGAACTCTGATTTTAAAAAAATGCTTGCAGGGTCTTCTTGTCACCCCCTCCCCCAAGCCATCATTCTCCTGTGATGTGTGACTGTGTTTTCTACACAACTTAGTGGATTTTGTGTTTCAACCTTGGCTCTTGCTCACTTTGTAGGAGTGGTTTTTTTCTCTCATTTTTTTTAAATAATGGGTGTTTTATTACCAACACTACATTGCACACATCTCTCAGTATTATTTACCACTTGAGTCTTATTTTTTTCAAGATTTTGTACACTTTTAAGATGCTCTTGCAATACTAATGAATATTCTGTATGACATCACCGTTTTTCAGTCTTTTCCTAACTAATGTTATTAATCCACTAGTGTCACTTTAGGAGTTTTGAGGACCTATACAATATTTTCTTGAAGATTTTGATTTCCATTTGCACTGAGCTCAGTCATTTTTTTTCTGTTTATGTTCATTCATTTGGGGCAATACTGGTTGAATGGTGTAGCAAAGTTTTGTCGACCCCCAAGAGTGATCTAACAGTTTGGATGGGCTGAGATGCGAGTATTGCACTGCTTGTGCAGATAGGTTAGTAGGTACCTTCTGCCTTTACAGGAAGGCCATATTTTGAATTCAGTGGATTTTTAAAGGACTTTTGGGAAGTTAGGCACACAGAGGAGTATGCATGGTGTCCATTGGCATTGGAACCTTGATGCACTGGCCGTGACAGTACTGAAACAAGCCTTACTCCCAAGCTTCTCCTAAAGCTTCTCTTCTAAAGCTCCACGGGTACCTCAAAGTATCAGTTTAGATTCATTTTGTAGAGGAGCTTGTCAAATTTTGAACATTTCCTAAATCTAACCAAGTAACTTAGGTGTTGAAACCTAATCCAACAGCAGCGCGAAAACAAAAAGCATTGAATATAAAGCAAAAAAGGCAAAACTCCCAAAGATTCACTGGACTTCCCGTCCTTCCTGCCCTTTTCAAACAGGACTGTTAACTCTCTGTTTCCAGTATTGACATGATCAGTGCGTCAGTGCGTCAAGGCACTAACACCAAAGATTACCTTGTGCATGGTTCTGTGATGCCAGAAGTTAAAAGCAGCAGCATTTAAGACCCAGCGTATTTAATTGTTATAATTATGTTGCCTAAGACAATACAAATAAAGTCTTACAAGACATAAAAAATAAATCTTTACTAAAAGTATTTTTCTATTATTTTTTGTGGCTTGATCACAATACCTAATATTTAATGTGGATAATGCTACCAAAATCATCATTGTGACATTGTAGGAAATGTTTCAGTAGCAATCAAGCAGTGCAGTACATTTCAGACGTAAAGTAATGTTTAGGAACTGAAGCTCAATGGTTTAGTAAACTTTGGATCTTAAGAGAGCAGAACTGAATGGATGCACAATCTGACAATTAGATTTAAAAGTGTCTGCATTTTTTCATTTGCTGAAAACACAACTTGCGTTATTTCTACAGGAATGAACCAGAAAACTAAAGGTTTTGTGCTGTTTTCTGATGACACTGTACAGTTTATTAATGATAACTCCTGAGATTGTGTTGCAAAATTACTTAAATGTTTGTCTTTTTGTTTGTTTCTTTTTTGTATATTTACACTACATTTACAGAATACCAGTGTATAGGCCTATTATACACTTATGTTCAGAAAGTATATCGGCATTTGCATTTGATGATTTTGGTGGCAATTCTATCATTTTACAATGTTCAGAGCTTACATGTATAGGTGGGATTGTGGTCAGTTTGCAAAGCTCCTCAAATGTCCTTGAACCTGTTCACTGAATTACACTGAAGCTTGGAAGAAAGTAGATTCAGTCATTAAATTAGCATTAAGTATAATTTATTTGTATTGATTTAATAGAATGATTGAGGACTTAATTTTATAGGCCTGCTTTGTCACACGTTACCAGTTTTAAGCTTTTCTTTTTACTGGTTAATGGACACGCTTCCCAAGCTAATACATTTAAATACATATTCCCTCTGTTTTGTTACATGGATCTGTCAAAAATATATTTTTAATTCAATATGAATAAAGATCAGTCAATATTTAAAGATGGATTGTGGTTATTTTCCAGACATATGCTGGCACGCATTGGGAAAAAATACATAGAAATGGCTTACAATTAACAACCGGTGGCATCTCCAAAACTGCCCACCGAGTGGAAATCCACTGGTTTTCTTTTCACCTGGGATGCTTATGTCGCTGTTAATCATCAGTTTTTATTCTAGTTATACAAAAGACAGAAAATAGTAAAAATAACAAGAAAAGCGAAAGCCAATAAATCAGTGTGTTGGATGTCCATAGTTTCTATTGGTTTTCTGTGGTTAAATATCTTTACCTCATCGTAGCAGGGATTGAGTGATTCTTACAATTCAAGCCTTATAGTTTTGAGTGCCCTTGCACGTCCTTACTTCAAATGTCAGACCATTCTCAAGTAGTTCAGCCAGACACATGGGAGTGTTGTGTAGCCTCTAGACACAGCACGACATCTTCATTTTGTCCAGATGAGGCTGTAGACATCTCTCACCATTCAGCATATTATGCCTTTAAGCTAGAAAGACCAGACAGAAGCCCCACTACCATCACCACAACCTCTATTTTTCAGACTTTTTTCCCCCCCACATTAAAAGCCACTCACGCACATACAAACTTGTACTCTTGCCAGAAAATCACACAGGAGCACCAGTAGTAAAGTGTTATTACTTTTGACACTTGCTCATGCATGATAGATGCATCTCTTTCCCAGCTGATGACATTTTATGACATTATCATAGGAAATCCAATAACAAGATCAGCATCTCAGAGCCCTTGTCGCATGCAAAGTCAAATCACTTGCGTTAAGATGGTAATAGAGTGTGATCGAAACAATCTGTCACTGCCTATCCACTCACTTTCAAACACCAGACGCCCTGACAAACTATATGGATTTTTACCTGATATGAACGATGATCGTCACAGCTGAATGTGAATGATCTTAAGGTAAATTGATTGACTGGTGCTTCTTGACAAATAAAAGTGAAGGCTCTATTTGATGATGCATCATCAAAACCACTGTGTTTTGTTGTCTACATGTTTGCATGTACAGTGCGCTGTCCTAAACATTTTCAAAGACAGAGGTTAAAGAAGTGTTTGTGTACCAGAGCTGCAGTTTTCCTTGGTTCAACAAGAAGCCATTTTTCCACAGCATGTCAGAGGGTGCAGCACGCACAGTTCTATGCTGCTAAAGTTTTGGTTTGCTTTGTGAAGTGAGCCAGTTGTCGCAGTAAATAAAATAGAACTCAGCACAGATGCAACATGGAGATGTTTCACCAGAGCCACTGCAGCATCTTCTTTTTACCTAATGCAGCTGTACACTCATTTTTTTTCATATTAGAATAACAGCAGCACATCCCAAAAACATGTTTTGTGTTGTTTTGGCATTGTTATCTCTTTTTCCCAGAGAGCCACTGGTTTGCCACTGCCTCTAAGTCCCAGCATGTTGGCAGCCTCTGACTGAATGGACTGTATCAAGCCCACTAAGTAGTGTTGCGATCCCCTTTTCATTATGGAACAGAATATTGGATTTACTTCACATGCTGTCTGTCTCTGCTGGCTTGATATCTCCAAGAATTCACACACAAACAAATATTTTTGAAAAGGCAGCATGCAGACCACCCAGTAGTAAATTCTAAGGAATTTTAGTGAATCAGGTTTCCGACAGTTCAGACCCAATAAATGGGCACCCATACTTTTAGGCGCTGCACTTTTCATGAGCTCTAAAGTAACTGGCATATCCGTGGATCAGCCAAGAAACATGGGTTCATGCGCTCAGCTCACATCTGTATCTCACCTCAGAAAACAAGGTTTTAGCTACACGGGTAACCTAGCCACAACCGCTTTTGAATTTCATGAATTTCTATGATAGCAGAGCTCTAACACCTTTATGTGCTTTTTATAATTCTGCCTACAAAAGATGTTAACAACAACACTGACTGACTACATTTTGGAGAAGCTTGCCGACAGTCGTTATGGACCCCTGTCGTTTATCTCCTGGTCATTGTTTTTGCATTGGGACATTTTACAGTTCCGATCAATGAACACAGGTAAAACACCAGGGAACAGTTCTTACACAAACGCACATTATCTTTACAAGCCGATAATTATTTTTCACTAGCAGAAAGACACGATACATAATATATACTTCTGTAGCAGTGTCTCAGCCTGACACAAAGACATCTCTGTGAGGACAAAGAGGAAACTTGAGTATAACAGTGGAGGTTCAGGATTCTTTTCTTCTTTTCATGACTCCCTGAACATTTGAACAAATTTTCATGAATGTCATGAATTCTAATTACATGACCGTCTTGAAATATGTCTCCAATGAACTGGCAAAATCAGTGCTACATAAAGTACTTTATGTTTTTAAGCTGGAGCAGTTTTTAAACTTTAGTTTCCCATTGCCATATCAAACATCATATCACAGTCTCTTCTTCAATGAAATTACCCCTGGGGCAATATATACAACTTAAAAAAAATTGTTGCACAATTGTATCGGGACAATGATTGGTTAAATAGTTTCACAAGTCAGAACAGCCCAAATCATTTTAATTACGCATTGGGCACATTAGAATTTAACCAGCGGTTATGCAAGATTTGCACCAGCTATTCTATTTTTTGTTCCGTTCAAATATTGTCGTTTCAAGCTTGCGAGGAGCTAAAACAGTGCAGCATTTCACTGAGTAGTGGTTAGAAACTGCAAACATTAAGATTAATAAGGCAATCTCACTGGTCATTTGCATATTGCTTATGAAATACAGCCCATCTGATTACTGTTGAATATGAGCTGCTCGGCATTTAATGTTTATCACTTGCTTTGTTAGACAAAGCAATATTCGCACAAAGAGGCTCCCACTGAAAGTGCACTGGCACTTTAAATGTGAAAGTGGTCATTACAACTCATTCATTTTCCCAGTCACTTCCAGTAATGAAAGATACATTGTGATGGCTGAATATAGCTTCAGGGGCAAAGGGTGTGTGTCTGTGTGCCAGTTTTGGACTTATGTCCAGATTCATATGCTACCTTCATATCAGTGCTGACAGTTGAGAGCCATAATGCAGAGTCCAGTTGTGTAGGTATAACCCTCTTGTTTACCTATACCTACTTTTCCCAGCCATGTGTCACTCAACAGCATCCATCTCTCCCACCGGTAATTGCTTCAGGTGTCACCTCAAAGTTTAGATTAGTTGAACTCAGGTCTCAAGCACATTACATCACCTGTCACTGCTAATTGCTGCAGGTCGCTAGATTCATTGACACTCTAGTTAACATTGGCTCAGTCGAATCATGGGTCCTAGTGACAGTGAATGAATGTGCTCTGGTTACATGCAGAAGATTTAGAAGACAATGGCTTAGATGGGGTGCTGTTCTACAAGTTTTCTCAATTGCTTTGGCTCATTTCTGTTGAAGCTTTGGAAACAGTTTGTGAAGTCCTCCACAAAATTTGTGCTTAAAAGAAAGAGCATTCTTCATTGTTTGTTAGCATTTTGCGACTGTTTTAGCACATCTAGTTTTACAAGTAGAGTTTGTGTGCCTTTGTGGTCAAAATCGATGAGATTTGCATTAGATGAGTATTTTTTGTTCTGCAAACTATAAATAATCATCAAAATCAGTGTGAAATTTATCAGCTTTTCTTTATTTAATTGAACTGCGAGAATTCATTGTCATTATGACAAAATAGCTAAACATATTGACCATACTGGTTTACACAATGACAAAGAAACTTGTCAGTGACTGTGAGCAAAAAACATTGATGTGTATATACTAGCATTTTCTTCCTTCTAAATATTGAATCGAAAGGTGCGTGATTAAATGTGATAATTTTAAAATGTGTATAAAGCTTGAGTGCAACAAGGTTACAACTATTTGTGAACATAAGGAGCCGTCTCCATACAGTCTCCATACAGCTCAAACTGCCCGCAGACAGCATCTATAAGCTTGTCCACCATTTCTGATTGCTGGTAATGTCAGTAGAATCACAGCTGATAGGTTTAATGTCAAGAAAAACTATTTCCATGCATAATACATAAATGCACAGCATCTTAAGCATTTTAACTGATACATAAGAACAGGCATTTATCCCCAGTGACTTACAGGCATACATTCATCTGACGTCTGTCATTCTGACAAAATATAAGTATTTAACCATCTAGATTAACATATGAATTTCATCATTTTTGCTGACAATGATGTTTCTTTACATAAAACATCACTTGACACAATTTTGACACACAATTTGAAGCCTTTTTCATGTTATTTATAGTGTTTTGCTGCATGTATGGGCTGTTTTGGGAAATACATCCTTCGTGCTGAGAAGTTCAAAAGTGTTTTGTGAAACGTGCCAAAGCTATTGAGAACAACTCTAATACAGTTTGGTATTTACATGCAGTAACACATTTAATTGGAACAGCGTGGCACGTGCAAAAAGAGATAAATATCTCATGCATGCATATTCCTCAGTGGCTGTCTTATCTATTTGGCACATGTTTGATCAACTCCCCGAAGATGGATATGTATTGTCTGTTTAGTGATGTTATTGTTGTTGCTATAAATTCTTGAACTGTTTGTATTACAAACAAAACTCTCCACAGAGGACCAGTTCAACTTGGAACCATCAGTCCCTGCACATTTAAGTCAACACAGAGAGCGTTAACAGAAAAAAAATGTTTACATGCGTCGTCTCTGTTATATACAGTAATTAAAGAATAAATACAGAGTGGAGTGCATGCACAGGAAGAAGGTACCCACGTGGATGGATTGCAGGTATTGTGAACATGGAACTGCGTTACACAAAGTGGTAAGTGGTAAAACAAAAGCAAACAAAAATTTGAAAGACATTGTTGGAGAACACTTTGCATTTTTGTTATAGGGATAAATTATTTTTATATACCTTTACTGTAACCCTTAAAAGATGTTTCAACAAGCTCAAACCACATTTGTCCCATCTTCAGGTGAAAATAATTACAGCTGTATAAATATTGCAACTTATAACCAGTCGCAGCAGATGACTGCCCCTCCCTGAGCCTGGTTCTGCTGGAGGTTTCTTCCTGTTAAAAGGGAGTTTTTCCTTCCCACCGTCGCCAAGTGCTTGCTCATAGGGGGTCGTATTGACTGTTGGGTTTTCTCTGCAGTATTGTAGTGTCTTTACCTGCAATACAAAGCGCCTTGAGGCGACTATTTGTTGTGAATTGGCGCTGTATAAATAAAATTGATTTGATTTGATTTGATTTGATATGACTTTGGGGCTTTTTGCTTCATTATTACAGAGGCAGTGAAGACTAAAATGAAAATCATTTTCTGCATGCATGATCTGGTCATGTTTGTTTGTTTTGGGAAGGCTATGGTGGTTCTAAAACCTAGTATTTATTAGAGCTATTGCATTATTGTCAGAAACACAGTCAAGCATACAGTCTTTTCAAATACAGAGAAAAGCGGCTATATCATGATACCAATTTTTCCTAATTAAGTTGTGTGTAAGTGCCTTCTCTTACTCAGACTGAAGTTTAATCAAGGACACAGCAGCCAAACTAGCATTTCCGCATGTCTGCAGACTTAATTGCAATAAAGTAAGATTTTAAAATTACTTTGACTCATAGAATATACTAATAACATGTGAGCAGAGTGATAAATGAGACCAGTTGTGGGTAATGCTGCATTTTAATTAAGCTGTGGTCTTAAGTGAGGAGGCGTCATTGTTAACGTCAACTCCATTGCAATTATGCTGCTCTATTCATGTGTAACATAATGGCTTGCTGACAGTTCTTTGTTGGCTTCCAGTAGAGGCATAATTGTGTCCTTTCACACATCAAGCTCAAACATCTTAATACTATATTTTGACTTAAGTAGCGTCCATTCAGTAATGAAGTAACAAACACATCTTGGAGTTCGCCATGAAAAAGGCACTCAGTGCATACACTGGTCAAATTTTAATACTGAATTGTCTTAGCTGATTTCAGTTCCAGATGCCATCTGCCTTTTATTTCCTTTCTACTAATCCCATCTGTTCATTACACTCCAGTCTCAGAGAGATCCTCACCAACCTTCATTGATTGGTTTAAGAGGCAAAAACTTGTTAATCAACAGTCAAGCTTTCTCTGAGGTTTCTGGGTAAATCAAACCTAAAGAGAAACCATTGTAACATATACATATATATATATCATCTCATGATGTAAATTATGCTATTTGCAGTTGTACATAAATGTAAGCAAGTTTATGCTTATGTAAGGATACATTTATACTATAGTACAAACCAGCCCACAAGGTTTCATTTTTGTTCGGTGATGAGTGAAGAAACTAGGCAGCTCATTTAAAAGTAAATAAATAAATACTCTATTTATTAATTTACTTATTTTTTTCCTGCAGACTGTCAACAGGTTTAACTGTTAGAGTAGAAATGACTCATTTTAAGGAATTAAGGGGGCTGAGAGCAAAGGTCAATTAACTTTGTCCAAAAAATCTATCTGAAAGTAAATCTGCAGTGTTGGGTGTTATTATAATCACATTACATATTTATGCAATACATTAATGTCATACAATACTGTACTAAATTCAGTAATTACATTACATTTGCAGTTGTCTCATTATATCCATTAAAGATTTCTCCAATTATCTGCATAATGTGTGGACAAGAAATCAAGTGTGCATTGATTTGTGCACAGGAATGAGAGAAATGGCAGCGTGGTCTGCAACTTTCGAGAAGTGGTGATAAAAACATTTCCTTTATTTTTTATGTATTAATTTTGTTGCGGTAATGGACAAAAACATGATGGTAAAGTACAAACTGTACCCAAGCCACAAACAACTATTTTTCTGCTAACAAAACAGCATGCTAACACACAGCCAGCCGGGGAGAAGCCACAGCGTTAAATGTTAAAGCTGAGTGTATGTCGACCCCGGCCGAGCAGCCACAGGCTGATCTCCAGCATGTACAAGCGCAGTGGTAAGCAGTCAGGCTTGTATCTCAGTAGCCTCCATTTCTACCCGCACTGCAACTTTACTGTTGGTTTACTGTTAATACTTGATCACACTTGTGTCCTTATTAGGACAGGGATTCTTGTTGTGTGTGAGACTGTAACGCGATGTTTATATTGTTGTAATTATGCAACAGTCATCTCGGGCCATGTGTTGGATAATTAACTTTTTAAAAATGAAGAGTAATTCGTAATACATTACTTCTTTGTGTAACAACCCCAACACTGGTTGTATTTGTGCCACCGAGAGCTTCTAAAACTTTGAGAGAGAACTTATACTTAGGCTTTGCAGGAAGTGCTGATCTAACCATCTAATATGATCACAATGCTTTTGAGAACTAGCAGATTTTTTTTCCTTTTATTTTAAATAATTCATCCAGATTGAATGACAGCTTCAGCTACACAGGCAGCTGAAGCAGTCAAGGTCTTCTAGACCTCGTTTCCATTAATTGGAGTCACTAAAATGGACTTCTCCACTGAATTTGTGCAGTTGGTGGTTTTTCTTTTGTAGCATTATATCACTGATATTTTAGTGGTGTAATATAATTCACATGTTTGCACATGCGCCAGTCTGGGACCTTCTAGCTCGTGACTGGGTAATGCAGTCAGAACAAGGAAGCTCTGTGTGGCACAGTCGGTGAAGTGTGGGAAAAGGAAAGGTGCCGCTAAGAAAGTTATGTCTCCATTTTGCAGTTTCTTTTAATTAAGAGACCCACTCCCACATAAATTAAGCTTAGCCGTAAGTTCAATAAGGAAATCACTCATGTGTCTACTTTCCCAGGTGTTTGACTGCTTCTCTGTTTTACATCACTCCCACTTTCCCACGCTGTCAAACTCAATCCTCACTTCATCACTTCTAGTCCAATCATCTTTCTGCCCTTCTGCCTTGAGCCAATTGGCCTCTGCGCAGCGTGCTTTAAATACCTCTGCTTATCTTTCTCCCTTCCTGACTCATTCGTGCAACCCACCACCTCCCCTTCACCACCCAAGAGCTCCTTCCAAGCCGCCATCTTGGTCTCCACCACCAGCAGTGTCTAGACTCTGGGATTCCCAGTAGCAGGTGAACCAATTGGTGACATCACAGTGACTACCGTGGAATTATATAGTGTTAGCACACTAGTGTGTGGTAATTAGCACAAAGTATGTGATGTCATTGGTTTTGATGGTTTTTGAACATAAAACATGTTAAAAGAAGAAAGAAATGCACAATCTGATGAGTATTCGATTTAACATTTCTGTGGGGTTTTTTCTGCATTTTGTTACATTTGCATTTTCTTTAATGTCAGTGAGAATATCCAGTAACATAAACACAGCTTCTGCCTTTCACATTGATGCCTGCACCAGAGAGCGCATTATTGATTTTGGAGACCGTTCTCTGAGCAATACCATTAGACTATAAACTTTGGCTTATCTAGATGGCAAAATGCTCACTGTGAATATAGCAGGTTATTTGGCCTTGGTGAAGATCTCTGCTTTGTGGGGTGTTTTTTTCCTATCCTGTGTGCACTTAGTGTGAGAGACTAAAAAAGAGCTCCTAGACCTCTACGCCTGAAAGGAATGAATACAGACTGTCCATTTGTGGGAGTTTGGGTGCTTGTGTGCAATTTTTCTTCCCTCATTTTTTCCATTTCAAAGACGATCTCAGTATTTTAGTTTCAGTGACCATCCCCAATATATTTCTTTGTATTTTCCATGAAGAGTTCACAATTTTGAGCTGTAAGTCAGAGCAGCATGTTAGTGTAGATGATGTAATAAGCAGCTTTAATCACACATTGTGGTAAGAAAATGGGTAAAATACATAGAGATCTATATATATATTTAAATGTAATCAGTTCAGGGTCATGTTCTTGTGTATCTTTAAACCACTTTATACAAAGCTGCTAAATTTAGATCCCTCCGAGAACATTTGTTTGACCAGTTGCACTGCAGTGCTTTCTGGATCTCACCCACTGTGTGAAAACAGTGACCTTTCCACTTGAATTTAATTTATTGGGAAAATGATGAAATCATAGGGAGTCAAATCAGGTGACTTGTGAGAGAAAAACATCTTGGTCCAAGAACTCGGGCTTTTTTAACTCTCTGATGTCTGATATACAACTCTGTATATTTGGAAAGAGTTCATGTGAGGGGCAAACAAAAATTCCACAGCTGCCCCTAAGAATAATGAACTATGGTTGCTGCCATGGGCAGAGCTGCAGGGTTTTTTTTTCTTTAAATTTTCTACCATTCCTGACATCCCATTTTGCCTGTTTGCATTTCAGGAACAAAATCTGGTGAGTAAGGCCTGATTTAGAGTTCTGCATCAGGTCTTTGCGGGACCACGTACGTAACCGGAAATCCCCTCTGAAACATACGCAGTAATCACAATTCTTGTGTGCTGCTTCAACCCGACGTGGTGCATGTCACCTTCCACCTCCCACCTTGTTTAAGTTTGTTTATCAGTAACAAGCTGCTTTTTACATAACAATAACACAATCGGTGCAAAATTTCCACAGCGACATACCAGCGTGTCAGCTGTGGGCGCACAGTTTTAAAGTGCAGTGTGGAAGCAGTCAGCACTGATTGGCACACAGACTTTGTGCATTTTACACCACTATGCTAGAAGAAGAGTTGATGATTGCTCCCACAGATTATTCTTTCAAAAACAAAAGAGGTCTAAGCACGTTACATCGTGATATTATGCTGAAACTGTATTTGCCATTTTCCTTCAGGGTGCAAATGTGACTTTTTGTTTTACAGAAATAAAGAACCAAAGTGCTGTCATTTATAGTTAAAAAATACTCAAAGTGGCTATACCTTTATGTATGCATTTATCTAAGTTTTAATAGAATTGCTTTAATAACTGGGAACTGCAGATGCTGGCACTTCAGCACTGACTTCCCTTTCAGCCTCTGAGGCTGTTGCTTGCTCCTGACCTCTTCTTAGAATTTTCTCCTCATGTTAGACCCATACCATAAGAGAACCTTTGGGATACGCCCACTAAACATCCCAGTCTTAACCCTTCACCTTCTCAAACCACAAGGGCCACTAAAGGCTGAACATACATAACAAAGGAAAGGTCAAAAGATTGAAGGCCTGATGGCAGAACTCAGTGGAATATAAGGTCACCAGAGCAGGATGTTAGACCAGAGCTGCTACTGTAAATCCACAACCTCTTTGTCTGCCAAAAATGTTTACTACAGTTAGCTCAGGAATAGATCAAGAGGGAAACTGATATGCATTAAATGCCAGGAAGACACTTTAAACATTCTCATTTACAGTAAATGGTCTTTAAGGCTGAATATGCAGACACTAGAAACAAACTGCTTTTTTTCCCCCTTTTTTCCATTTTGTGAAAATCAAGCTCACCATTCCCTCAGTCAAACTCTAGAGAACAAAAGTTGCGTTCTGATGAAGCCTCTCTCAGCACTGTTTTTTTTAAACTACAGTATGAAATGCTTTCTTACCTTAACCAAGTAAGTTTTAGCTGCCTTAAAAAATGGGAAATTTTAGGTTAAAAGGCAATAAATAATAACCTGTTTATGTACAGGAACTTGTTGATTTTTATTTTTTATTTTTACACATGTAAGCAAAAAATCTAAACAAATCACAAACAGGGCAGCACGGTGGCGTGATGGTTAGCACTGCAGCAGGAAGGTGAGTCTGAATCCACCTTGGCCTTTCTCTGGGTACTCTGGTTTCCTCTCACAGTCCAAAGACATGCAATTAGTGGGGTTAGGTTGATTGATGATAGGTGTGAATGTGATTGTGAATGGTTGTCTGTCTGTCTATATTAGCCATGCAACAGGCTGGTGAGCTGTAAAGGGTGTACCCTTGCTCTCGCCCTGTGATAGCTGGGATAGGCTCCAGTCCCCCCGCGACCCTGACAAGGATAAGTGGGAGATGATGGATTTATGGATGAATGAATCCCAAACAAACAGAAAGATAATTAAAGCTGCAAGCAGCGTCTGGCGGCCCTCGCAGCTCAGCGCCTTGCGGCGACCGCGGGAGCTCCAGCACCGCCACCCTCCCTTCATCGCCGACTCTCTCGCACCGTTCCGTAAGTGTCCAGCTTAGCTGGTGAACAGAGGTCATTCATAACAAGTTTGGTGAAGATCGGATGATGTATGAGGACGTTATAGCTGTTACAATGATGTAGGGGGCGCACTAGAGTCAAAATCCAATATAATCCTATTGGGTGCGTTAGAGATGAACAAAGGCCATTCATATCAAGTTTGGTGCAAATCGGATGATATATGATGAAGATATAGCTGTTACAACAATGTAGGGGGCGCAGTAAAGTCAAAATCCAATATAATCCTATTGGGTGCGTTAGAGATGAACAAAGGCCATTCATATCAAGTTTGGTGCAAATCGGATGATATATGATGAAGATATACCTGTTACAATAATGTAGGGGGCG
>VUQK01020324.1:2982-12994 GCA_015106715.1 Bujurquina vittata
AACACACACATACAGAGGTAAACACTGCCCTCTGGTGGTAAAGGTTTTTAATAAAAGTCAGAAAAATGACAAAAAGCACTTGCTTTTAAGTAAAAGCTTGAGTTACTCATTTATTTAAACTTCACATGTAGTAATCTATATGTTTCTGTATCATTAAAAACAAAGATACTTAATATTCAAGTGAATACAATTATCTGCAGCTTGCTGAAACAATAATTATGATCCAATAATAAGTACTTTAAGTATATTTTATGGCTCAACATTTGTACAATTAGGTTTCTTAGTAGAGTATAAGTTTTAGTGAGTCTAAATAAACAGTTATTACAGTTATTCAATACAAACCCATCCTTCGGTTCTTACTGAGCACCACTTTTCACATAATGCCATCTTCATCAGAGCACAGAGGTGCGCCCAAGAGCCTGAAAATCATGCCTAGTTAATCTAAAGTGGAATTATTTATGATAAAACAATCAAATTTCCTGTGGGGCCTCTCATATTCACACAATCTTGGAAATGTCCCTGGAGGTCTCTCAGTGATGAGCTGAGCATTAAGATGATAGAGTTTAGCTCTGTGTGTGTGTGTGTGTGTGTGTGTGTGTGTGTGTCCTTCTGTCAGCTAGAGAGAAATAAATTGATACCTACTCTGACCCTCAGTCGTGTTCCAGCTCTCAACAGCGCAGCAGCCATGCTGGAGCCACTGAAATATGTCCAAAGTGAGAAGAAGTTTTCTCGGTTTTCTCTCTGGGAATGATCCTGAGGACTGTCCCCCCCCCTCCTGTGGGAAAGAACTCAATGTCCTTATCCTCCTCCTGCACTGTTGTCAGCTGGTCTGCTTTCAATAAAGTTTCCTTCAGTGCGCTCTTCACCTGTTTGCTGCCTCTCAGGTTCAGCTCGGTTTTAAATAAAAAAAAAACAAAAAAACAAAACTTGCATGAATTATTTGATTGATCATGTTGACAACAGGAGAAAGGCATTTCCGGCTGGTATTTTCAAAGTAAAAGCTGAAATATTTAAAACGTCTCCACACATTAAAGGAAATGTTTCTTTCACTCCCAGATCACTTGCCTGTGCTCTGATTGGCTCTCAGGTGCTTCTGATTGGCCTGATTAATCCCACCACCGCTTCAATGCAGTAACTTGAGTAACATGATGGCTTTTATTTTTATAATTGTGAGATGGGACGAACCAGTGTTGTGTTTCCAGCAAAGAGCCAATTTTAAATGGTATTTTTAGGCTATTTGTTATTGTCCACCTATCACAATAACACATCGTTTGTCCCCCCTTTCTTTAGCTGAATCGATGAAAAATGCCAAACACAATAGAGATTGTCAGGCATAAAACAGTATTTGAGCATCAACAAGGTGAGCTATGAACTGAAACCTCACGTGGTGTGCAGTGTGTTCTTAAAAACAATCGAGAGGAGGACACAATAAGAAATGGGTCAGTTGTGTGTCTGCAGCCATCTGGAAAGCACAGTGGAGGCTCCGTCACGGTTTCATTTCAGCCAGTGGGCTTCATTTTTCAGCCTCACAATGATCCCAAACACAGTGCCAGTGCAGTTAAAGCATAGCTGGATAGAGAGAAACCCACAGTGGAACACCATCAGTCATGGATTGGCCTCCCCAGAGCCCGGACCTCAATGTTATTGAAGCAGCGTGGGACCAAGGATGGAACTAAAGGCAACCAGCGTCTAAAGAAAAGCTCTGAGCTTCCTACAGGAAGGCTGGAGAACAGTTCCTGAAGACTAAAGGAATTACAGGAACGCTTGTCTAAAAGTTCAGGCTGTGTTTTAAGTGTGCTTTATAAATAAACTCGCCTTGTGTTGAAGAATAAAGGGAACCACATGCTGACTTTCAAGCTCTACAAACTCTGTTTTGGCCTCATACAGTGGCCTGCACACACTGAAACGAGTCACTGCACCTACTTCCCATATTCCTAGCAATATAGAAAGAAACACTTTTGCGCAATACTGTACATCCATCTTTTACATACAGTCTTTGATTGTTGCATGAAAACAGTTAAAACCATAAATACACCTGAGCTCTTGGTCCAACTGAAGTTTATTCTGAACACTGAAAGACAACAACGTACATCATCTTCTACAGTGATAATTAACAGCAGGCTGCCTTTGTCGCTCATATATTAACTCTCAGATAACAGCAGTAATATACACAACCTGGAAGGTAGACCGTAAGAACGGGTTCAAACTGGAGTGGGTTAGTTTCAGTACAGTGTAGAGAGGAGGTGGTGAGGGGGCACTGAGCAGAACAGTACAGAGGGATGTAGGACACTTTCATCATCATCACCATCAGTAGTTTGGGAAAACTCAAACATTCGTTCACACCTTCCTCCACAGTCGAGCTGCTGAAGCTGGCCGAGCCTCGCTGACTTCTGATTGGACAGTGGCTGGTCACTAAGGTAACTGTTGTCCTAGTGGTAATTCAGAGCATTTACTGGCACTAAATTAAAACGCCTAACTAGATTTACTAACCAGCCAAGTGGCTAGCTAACTAACTAATCTACAGTCTTACTAAGCGAACCGACCGGCACCGTTACCCGCCTCTGTCGGCAAGCGCAGCCGCCGCTTTGGACGCTCAGCTGGAGGAAACATCACGCAGAAGCTCAGTGATATGATTTGGAAATGAAGCTTACAACAATGAGACAGCCCCCACCCCCCCAATGCACTTTTTCACGGACAAATCTGTCACATAACATACTCGACAAATTACAGCTTCATATTTATTGCCCTTACTTTAAATTTAGCCTTCAAAGTTCTGGCAGCGGTCGGTGCAGACCAGTCTGGCCTCTTTAGATTCCCTTTTAAAAAGGCTCCGGTGTGGTTTGGGTTCACTAAAATGCCTTTATGATAAGATATGGATCAAAACATACCCTTTGAGTGCCTCGTTGTATTAAGCTTCCTCCTCTGATTACCCAAAACAGCTGCTGGGTGATATAAGCCAGTAGATTTGTGTCCCGCTCGACTCCAACGTCTGCTTTTCAAAGTGCTGCGAGTGCCAACGCACAGTCAAGTTGTTTCATAGGGTTAAAGTGTGAAAATGGTCAGAATGCTATTCCTATAAAATACATTTGTGCCCCAGCGAGCCTGTTCAAGGGCCCCAGTCCAGCGGCGGGCCCTTGAAACCCCCCCTCAGGGTTCGCCCTCCCTGCATAGTGACGGCAACACAGCAGCAACGCAACATCGGAGCTCAGATGTGACAGAAATGGTCTGAATCTGCGACGCCCATATGCATTAATTTAAAAAAAAAAAAAGAAAGTTAAGACATTCTTCTTTACAGAATCAGCCTAAATCAGCTGTCACGCCCGTTCCCTGTCTCAGTATCAGCATTATTACCACTGACGCATGTGAAGGGGACATCTCGTCTGTAGTGTATTTACACCGTCGTATAGCAGGGTAAACTCTCTCCATATTTTTAGCTTATTAACATCCTAAGGATTTCTCATTAAACCTGTACATATTTAGCACTTTCTGAGATAGCGTGTTCAGACCGAAATGATAAAAATGTCCCTTCACATGCCGTACCTAAAAGCTCAACGCCCCAAGAGTTGATCGTCGACTCCGAGAGACTTGACTCTGTAAAAAAAACACATGTGGACTGAACCGTGCTTTTAATCAGCCTGTCTATCCTGACACTCGTACAGGCACTCACATCAGCCGTCTGCCTCACACACACACACACGCAGACACACACTCACAGGGGTTTGGGTTTGGTCGGACAAAGGAGAGCTGGGATTGTCGCAGGAGCGTCTGTGAGTCTTGATGAAGCAGAGGGAGGAAACAGTAAAGACCTGGCTGATCTTCTCCGAGACCGGACCAACTACTGACGTGGGCCAAACCGAGGGAGGGCTCAAGCAGACGGGGCTGGACTGGAAGAGAAGCGGCTCTTGGATTTTGACCTCTCAGTGGTACCAAAATTATTCAGATTTATTTGCAGGCTAGAAAACCTGTCGAGCTGCTTCTGTAATTTAACAGAGTTTGCTGAATAAATCTCAGAAAAACTGTTATTAAGCTCCTTATTTATCGACTCCACTGAAAGGAATAGACTAAAAATGGTGAGAAACTCGTACCAACTTGATGAAAATGTATCTGAAAGTGGGAGAATTTGTCTGATTAAAGATTTTTTTATAATCCTCGTCCACTTAATCTGACCCTGGTGCAGGTGCTGGGACCCGACTTTGAGACGGAAAGATTTTCGAAATGCAACCACGTGACCGTATTTGTGCATCAGTGGCCAGATTATTTTTCTGTACATCATCACTGGCTAAAAAGCTCGAGTGAAGGGAACATTTTATCTAAAAATCCTCTCATTAATCTGCCACCGAGCCCACGAACCAGCACACAGGATCATCGCTCCACAAACCGCCCGGATCGACCACTGAGAAACCAAAGATTTCAGACCAGCATTCCAGTCCAGTCGAACCCATCTGAGCTGTCCAGTCCAGATCATTTTTTCCAGTAGGTCCTTTTTGGGTCAGTCCAGTCCGGTGCGGCCCAGTCCAGGTTTTCACGGTTCTTCAAACAGCTGGAGGTCGAGCCTGACGACGATCTCTCCTGTGGGAACCTCGTGGAGCAGCAGCCTCTTTGTAATTGGTCCTTTAGAGCCCTGGTCCTTCTTTATTTCCGCCAACCGGATTTCCGTCCTGCCCAGGAAGTCTGGAGATGAAACGGAAAGAGGAGAAAACCATTTGTGCTTTCCGAAAGGAACCGGCAACGTGGAATCAAGCGATTTAAATCATCACTGACCGTCAGGCGAGAACTGGTCTCGTTCAAACACAGTGATACAGAGGACGTCCTGTTCCAGGTCCTTGATAAAAAACTGACAGTTGGAATTCCACTTCGGATTCAGCGTGTCCTGAAAAGAGACATGATAAATGATACCAGACGTGTTTATGTTCCTGCACCTGCAGGCGTGGTTTACTGCACGACCGAGTGAGCTGGGAGGTCAATTCTTACGTTTTTGATGTAAAACCTTTACCTGTAATGTTTTCGTGATATGGCACTGGGATCCCATGGTCACCTCACAGTATGGGTTACTCTTTCCTGAAAGTAGGGAGAGGAGGGAAAAATTAGGAGAGCAGTGTCACAGGCTGAGCGCTGGGTTTCTAACTAACAACTGAAAATCCCGGCGTTCATAGATACCGTGGGAGCGACAGGGTTTGAGCTCAATTCCCTCCACGATGTTGACCATCAGTCTGCCGATACCCGTGGCCCTCTGAGAACGCACTGCGGCAGAGCGACAGCGAGTTTAGGAGACATTTCTGAACAACCTGAGCATGTTTGTTTGAGTGGGACGGGTACCTAGATACGCCTTCTCCCGCTTCTTCTTCTCTGTCTCGATGAAGAGCTCCGAAGCCGCCTTAATTTTCTGAACCCACGCCGTCCTGAATAAAAACACACGCACACGTTTGGAGACCAGCAATTAAACGCACATCTGTTCATCCCATACCATTATGCTAACTTGATTAGGCTCCTTAAGGTTAATCCACCAAATTAAGGGTGACTTTCAGCCCTGGGACGGCTGGAGAAAATCCCTCCAGGTATTTCGCTCCGTGTGACGGCGTGGGGCCGCGGCGTGTGGCGTCTCACCTTTCATTGATGCTCTCGGCTCGGAGCGTGTAAACGCGGTCAATGTGGGAGATGTGGAACAGAGGCTCATCTCCCGACGGGTCCGTTGGCAGCTTCACCAACACTTCGTTTAGGAAGATGGGCTGAGAGGGAACAGAAACCTCAGTGAGTGGGACTGACACAGAGCACATGTACTGCACAGTGCTGCCGAAGGTCCAGCTCACAAAGTGTAATCCAGCCCACAGCAGGTGTAACACAGAGTGTGTGTGTGTGTTTGTGATCTTACCGTCTTGTACATGCGGTACTGCAGGTGTGTTTTTGCAGAGAAGACTTTGTCCGAGCCTGATGAGCCCAAAGGTTTGGTTACCTGGGGGGGGGCAAAATAAAAGCTGTTTACACTGAACTGTCAGAGTGGGTCGTCCACCAGTTGGCTCCTGCATGTGTCAAAGTATCCTCGGGCAAGATACTGAACCCTGAGTTGCCCCCGATGTATCCGTGTGTGTGTGTGTGTGTGTGTGTGTGTCTTGTCTATGCCAGTGTCAGTGGACTGAAAACATTCTATAAATTGACTGTTAAAGCAGCAGAAGTACCCCTAACCCAATTCAGACTCGTACGGTCTAACAGGCGACTGCACGTGCACACACTACACGCGTGTTTGTGTCGAGGTGTCGGACTCACCTGTGTGAGCAGCAGGAAGTCGTTGAACAGGAAGCCGTAGAGCTCTTTGCTGCTTTTGGCTTTAAACAGCTTCCCGCTGTGGAGGAACTTCCTGGGACCCAGACAGTTGGTGACGGAGTTAAACACCAGTTGCTGCGGGACACACAGAGAGGAGTTACTGACATTCTTTCCTAATTAAGCCATCGATAGTTTACCCTGTAAAACCTCGATCAATATGTGATTGTCAGCAGATCTGGTGTTCCTGAGCAGCCGACTGTACCTCTGAGAGGCCCTCACACTGAACATGAGCCTGAATCCACTCCAGCCGATCCGAGTTCTCCTTCTCCCTGACGCCCTCGTTCACCTGGAAAAACACAAAAACACACACTGAACAAAAAAAAAAAACGACAAATGCACCGAGTGACGTTCCAGCTCAGGAATAAACATCAACACCTACTAAGAGTGAAAAACGCCGGTCAGTCTAAAGCGGCCACCATATGGAGGATAAACCTCACGTGAGTGTTAATGCCTTTCCTCTCACACCATCCCCGAGTTCAGCAGGAGTGACATTTAAAAGCCGGGTAAGCAGCCTTGTTGTTAAAAAAAGACGGCAATCTGCACCGCTCTGTTTCTGTGTCCAGCCTCAGACTGGAGCAATGGCACACGTACATTCAAACAGCAGAATGAACCATTTTCAGGAATGTCTCCTGCAAGCCGTGTGTGAGAGGTGTGCATGCAGGCAACTGAGGACACGCACACGAGCTTGTTTTTATGCTGCTTGTATGTCATCAGCGTGCACACTCTTGGGTGTATAGACTACAACTCAGGCGTGAAGCCTAATTTTGGATTCATGCATTCGGTGCCTCTGGAGAAAGTTTAAGGAAGCCTGAATAATTAAAGACTTCTGCTGCGGCGTGGACGTCTCCTCGTGTTTGCTCCTCACCTGCGAGCACAGCTCCTCGGCCTTCTCCAGAGCTGCTTTCAGGTGGCTGTGGTCTGGATGAGACTCTGGAGTGTTTTCTAAAATCTGTGAACAAGAAAAACAAACTAACTCAAAAGCAGTATGAGGGGGTTTGATCTGTGTGTGTGTGTGTGCGCGGGTAACGTACGTACGTTTTTGATAATGAGGGGGTAACGCGTGACTCTCTGCATGGGCTTGAGCAGGAAGCTGGACAGAGGCATTCCCTTACACCGGGGATCCATCGCTAACCTCTGACACACAGAGGGAGAACATTAGACGCACATTTCTGCTCTCCAATAACATGAAAACTGCACCGCAGTTGGACAAAAACAGGAAGACCGAGGCTCCATTTGAACAGTGAGTTTTGCTTTAGAAGATCCCAAACTGAGAGAAGAAGCTGTGTGGCAGCCATAAGAGCGATTCAAGTTCTCCTAATATGAAGGAAAGGTGCTTCCTTTATTAGCTCCTTTAGCAGAGCATCCTTTCTGAAAGGAAACGGAGCGTTTTCCACTTCTGGAACTCAGCATCTCGCGGCTGCAATAAAAGCTGTCCTCGTGCTGCCTCACATGGAGAGTGCAGATTTATACAAACTCTAAATCAACATTATGAGTTATATTAACTGATCAAAGTGCATTTCAAGTTCTGTATGGTTGAGTTTGTGTTATTAATGACTGCTGTTGTATTGCAGCTGTACGGACGCTGGGAGTCAGCTGGGAGAAATGATGGCTGGAGGGTCGCAGAGATTGAGGAGGAGATCGTCCTCTGGATCGTCCCTCCAGCAGCAAAGTAAGATTTATTACATTTTATAAACTATAATGTCCTTTTTCTTTCAAATTCCAGTCTTCTGCCCTAATTTCCTTTGGGATCAATAAAGTACATGTCTCTCCATCTATTGTACTCCAGTGAGATTTGCACCGGTGCTTCTCACTGATTTGACCTGCATGACAACACAGCAAGAACACGCTGGGGTGCAGGGAGATGTGCATTTTGGAGTGGACGTTGTGCTTCCAACAGTCCGACTCTCTGTGCTGGTGGTGCTAAATCCCTGCACACGGTTCCCTTTAGAGGGCGCTGTACCTTGAGGAAATCTTTGATCTCGGGGTTGTCGTCGGTTTTCTGTTGAATGAGCGTGGCTCCATTCAGCTGACACGAACAAAACCTGAACACAAGAAAACACCAAGAGTCACACATGCGGTCGAGATCGACCCGCTGGCTGATTCGGGGCCAACGACGGCAGGCGGGACCTGATGTACGGCTGCATGTGAGGAAGCTGGTTGGTCAGGATGTCACCAATCATCTTCACCGGCATCCGATCGCCCGACATCTTCTTCCTCACTCTCAGAGCCCTGCAGAGGGAAAGGTTCATCACTGAGATAAATTCATGGAAATTATAAGAGCACTGCAGCACCCAGGTGTGTGTGTGTGTGTGTGTGTGTGTGTGTGAGACAGGAGAAAATAGAATCATTTGAGTTTTGCAAGTCAAACATGCAGAGATGCAAATGTGCTGTGTCGGGTAAAAGTCCGCCCGCAGTGTGCGTTTAGCTCGGTTGTGTTTACTTGAGCAGTTTGATGTTGCACATGATGAGCTCCTTCCAGTTGACGAAGATCATGGCCACTTCCTTCTCCGTCAGCAGCTCGCACTCCAGCAGAGGTTTGTGGAAGATCTGCACACACACACGTACACACACACACACACACACACAATTTTACCAGGGTAATCAATCTTTTCCTGCTTTTACTCGTTGTGCCTGAATGGAAACATTGCACTGAAAACATGAACTGAACCCGCCATCATTAGCCCTAACCCTGTGCCGGTGCCACTCAGTGGTGGACTCGGTTAAGACGGGAAAACTGAGGTCAACAGTCTCGAGCTGTTTATCATCTGGTTTGTTTAAAAAAAAAAAAACTGTTTTGTTGATATTTTAAAGGACTTTATTAACTTGTGTCTTTAATGCGGGTTTATAGGTTCAGCCTATAAATGTTAGATAAAAGTAATTACATAATGTATATAATAAGTATATATTATATCTATAATGAGCAGCCCTGCCCACTGTAAAAGGTGCACTGCAAAAGGTTAAAAAAATAAAACGCGTGTTAAAGCATGCTGGGATTTCCTATAACTATCAGGGGGCTTTTATTTTGAAATCAGCTCTTTGTGTGTTACACTGGTCACTTTTAGAGCTCGTCAGGGCTGCACAGCAGACACTCTGAATGCACATGAGGCATCCTGGTATCTTATATCCAGCCTGTTTTTCCCATCAGGACCCCGCGGCTTTGGGACAGCCTGCCTGAGGAGATCAGGTAGTCGCTTAATGTGAAGTCATTTGTAAAACTAATTGTTACACTTTCTTTAACGTGACTTGGATTAGATATATTAAAAAAAATATATGTGTTCTTTCTATTTAAATTGGTTATTTATTTACTTTTGTTTGCAAAAAAATGACATAAAAGTCATAATATGAAACAGTGTTGTAGTCAAGACCACCTAACCCGAGACCGAGACAAGACCAAGACCGGAGTGTATCGAGACCGAGACAAGACCAAGACTTTTAGGGTCCGAGACTGAGTCAAGACCGAGACCAAGGGAGGCCGAGACCGAGACAAGACCAAGACCGGTGCCGCACTTTACATGCCACAATAAAATGTGAAACACGATCAAAATCACTTCTCAAATTGATCTGAAAGATCTACATTCTCATAAAACAGCTAGATATTAAACACTCAGAGCTGAAATAAATATAACCATCTTTATTTAATGCTCCTGGGTAACTTCCATCATTTATCACAGAACGTAAAATAATTATTCATAGT
>VUQK01020324.1:15903-27870 GCA_015106715.1 Bujurquina vittata
ATTAAAAAAAAAAAAAAAACTCCCAAAACAAACCCGAGTTGTTAAAACACCAATGGTCTGGACTCATCAACCAATCAGAGCGCTTCAATACTGACACACTGAGGAGCCAATGGGATCCAAGCAGGGCAATTATAACAATAACAATAATAATAACAACAATAACTGTATTGCTTATTGTATATAAAAGTTGCGTAGTTCAAGAATCATTTCATTCATTGTTTGTGTTTCTGAGGGTAAACATGAAAATCCCAATACTGTCATCAACAAGCACACAACAGAAATATAAATCTAACTTGGCAACCCCATTATCTTTAATACTAGTCTGTTGCTATGCAACAAACAGGGGAAGGCAGAGCCAGGCTGGAGGCTCCGCCCTCCGACACGGAGCTTCTAACTTGGTAAAATGACGATGAAAATGTTTTCAGGAGGTAATTATTAAGATAAAAACGTTGAGTGGGAACAAACTGTGGCGAGTTTGTGACACGCAGGGAGAGCGGGTGGTAACGAGGCGGGCGGTAACGAGGCGGGCGCTGGAAAATAAAGCTGCAGTAAAGCTGGACTCGTCCACTCCAGCGCATCAGAGGACATCGTTTTTTAATGCTTGGCCAAAATGTTACGAATCTGCCCCTGAAGCCACAAAGGTCATTCACAAAAAGATGAAAGTTTTCTTCACCTACAAATCTGCATGAATTTATAATAAATCATCTGCACCAGATAAAGATTTTAAAAACTTGCTCAGACAAGATTAAAAGAAACCGTGTGCATAAAAATAAACTAATTCAGACAAAATTTAGCTCCAAATAACCTGTTTGGATAAGATTTAAATGAGTCCAAGCTTCTTGACGCAAAGTTTAAAAAATTATGTGCACAAGATTAAAATAATGTGCACGCACGACATAAACAACTTGAACTCTGGGAGACTTCAGGGGCTCAGTGCACTTCCCTTTTTGTTTCATAATGAAAGTACAGAAGGGAAGCAGAAAGTTAAAAATCAGCTGTTTCAGTCTGACACTGAGAATCTGACTGAAATCAATTTAAAATGCGGCTAATGTGTGAAATTAAACCTCAACTAAAAGAAGCTGTTTAAACGAATAGTTTAAGTTCCCTTACTGCATTAAATGAGATGATGTCTGTAAATACGAGGCTGCGAAGAAAAGCTGGGGGGCTCTCAGCTCGCCCGCTCGATTTCAGGCCGCCAAACTGCTCTTTTAACTGGAATGACTCAAAGATGCCCCGCCCCTCTGCCTGTCAGGTCAGTGTTCATCATTTTCCTCATAAATGTGACATCCCATCATCATCATCATCATCATAGCAACAGACAAAACAATAAACATGTAAACAAAAACAACAGAACAAACATTTAAAGTTAATACATATTCAGAATGTTAAACTACGACGGATAAAAACATTGTGTGTGTGTGTGTGTCTGTGCTTGTGTGTTGGTATGCTAAGCAGCATGGCTTTTTTTTTACTCCAGCTGCACACTTCCTTCTCCGCCTCCTTCCCAAGACAGGACAAAAGGAGGAAAAGCTAGCAGAAGGCAGCAGCAGTGAGGATTGAAACGTAGCCTGTAGCTGCTGTGGGACACATCTCAATGCGGCCTCGCTTCCTCTCCTCTCCCGTCTCCTTTAGAACGAGGAAGGGAAGAAAGAAGTGGAGGAGACAAGGAAACAGAAAGCAGGAAGGAGTCTTTGGTGTTCAGGAGAGGAGAGTGAAAGACTCTGGCAGTGAGACGTGTCCTCCAGCAGATAGTGGGTCTTTCTGAGAAGCTGTGGGAGGGGGAGGGGTTAGTGAGGGAGGTGAAGCCAGCATTTCTGACTGACAGGCAGCTGAACCAATGGGAGTAGGGTTAAAAAAAAAATACGAATGAGAGGGAAGAATGAGCTGAAAGATTCTAATGAGAGTCTCCCATAAAGCCACAAAACGACCCACTATCCACTTTACCACGCCAGCACAGGGCCGAGGATGTGTTATTTTGTGCGTGTGTGTGTGTTTGTGTGTGCGTGCATGTGTGTTTACAGTCACTGTGATCCAGTCAAAACATGTTCATCAGTCCAATCTTGGATAAAAGGAGATCAATAGTCTCCTCCTTTCTCCCTTCCCTCATTAACTAAGCATCTTGGAACGGATAAAACAGGAAGAGAAGAGAACAGAAGAAGAAGAAGAAGAAGAAGAAGAGCATGTAAGAGGAGAGGAGTCCTGCCTACTGATCTCCCTCCTGCTGAACAGTGCTGTTTGCAGCCAGAGCCTCAGATAAACAGAGTTTGGCCAAGTCCAGTCAGAGCCATGCAAAGGCCGAGATCTCGCCAGCAGAGGGCGCTTTAACGTTACAGTCTGTTTGTCTGTCTGTCTGTCTCTCTCTCTGGCTTCTACTGGTGGAGAGTCGCCATTTCCGGGTCATGTGACCTCTTGCTGCTGTCCCATTGGTTGAGTGGCCTAGTGGGCGTGGCCTAGTGGGTCTCTTTGAGGGCTTTGAGGAGAGGGGGTTTCTGGGTAATGATATGATCCTAGAGAGAGGACAACAACAACAAACATCAACAAAAACAACTAAACAAAACAACAACAACAACAACAACGACCAGTCGGACTGCTAGGTGGGTGGAGCGTGCAGCAAGGCGAAGAGTGTGGAGGCGTGGTCTAACCCTAGCATAGAAACAGAGGAGCTAGAGCGGGCAGCGAGTCAGCAGGAGATCGTTTGGAGACGTTCATGTCGAGGCCGGGATGCTGCACCAGTTTCAGAATCTAAATTCATGCTTTTTAACGAGCCATAAGCACTGACATCACAGCCGGTGTCATCATGAAGTATTTATTATAACTACTGTAATAAACTTTGGTTCATCAAATACTGAGAAAACCTGAAAATTCATAGATTTCTGTCAAATACAGTGACACAGACGCTGCTTATATCCATCACATGAGTGTTGCCACTGGAAACACACTGACACATTTACAGACATCAGCCTTTTTTTAACTTCCTATAATCTTTGATCTACATCGACCGCAAGAACCGGGTTCTGGTCGGTGTTGTTTTCTTTTAAATGTTCACTTTGGAAAGGCAAACGCTCTGTACTTTATGAACTTTTAGTTATGAATTTGCTACATCACGTGTCCCACATTTGAAACATGGTATGGATATATGTACATTTTTTGCTCATCAAAATAAAGGTTGAGCGATTTGCTTCATACTCATTCATTCTATTGCCCCCCCCCCGTGACATCGTCATTGACCAACGCAGAGGAGCCTGCCATTATGGTGGCACTTTACACTCTCTGTAACACACAATGTGAGGCCCAAACGAGCACAAACACTGAAAAACAGGCATGCTGTGAGTTTCTCCCTCAAACTACTTCCTCACACACACACACGCGCGCGCACACACACACACAGCATTGATGGCAGAGTTCCAATATTTGAATGAGTGCCACACCAAAACAAAAAAATGCACACATTTTTGTGCATACAAATTGTGTCTGTTCAGAGGATGGTTTTTATATTTGTAATTATTAGTGAGGTGACTGTTGCATTGGTTTTCACCAGCTTCAGTCGCCTCGAACAAAGAGTTACACCTGAAGAGAAATGTTCACATGGTTCTGATCTGTTTTGCTTTATTATATTCTGACCTGAACTCTGGGTTACCGAGGGCCCCCACTGGCCCACAGGCCTCATGTTGAGAACCCTGCCTGTACATGGACACACAATCCTATTTCCCATATACTGCCAGTGACTCTCTGCTCCGCTCTAAAAACTCTAGGTCTATGGTGGATCATGCTGAAGGTGCACATGCAGGAAAGAGGGGGAACACTTGCACACTAATGCATGCAAATCTACACACACATGCACATACAAACAGACACACACACCACCCATGGGTGGTGTATGACTGGGAGGTTATCAAAGAGGCCCAAAGGAGTGTCGAGGTGAAAGGTGGAAGAACAAATAAGTCTGTGGATGGGGGTCAAAGACTGAGAGAGGGACAGCATCTCCACACCTGGCTCTGGGCTGTGTGTGTATGTGTGTGTGTGTGTGTGGGAGGGGAGGGGGAGGGAGAGTGCGTCTCAGTGTGTAAGTGTTAGACTACTTTGTATTCACACTGCGAGTCTGTTAGTATGTCTGCATAGGCACCACGGAGGAGGTGATTGGAGTGTGTGTGTGTGTGTGTTTACTCACACTGCGTGCTCGGGTCAGTATCTGTGGTGAGTTTGACGTAGTTGCTGGGAAACAGACCCTCCCTCCCATTGAGCTCGCCTTTCCACCAATCACAGTCATCTTTGTTGAGCACTGTGATCACCTGACCCTTCTGGAAGGCCAGCTCGTCGTCGTTCTGCGCCACGTAGTCGTACATGCCGATGACCTGACAGAGCGCTTCAGGACCAGAGACAGAGAACAGGGACGAGACATAAGGGTGACGCGTTAACAGGTGACGTCCTCGTTTATCATCAGATCTAATTTTACACCTGTGTGACTTTTCTTCACAGTGTCCAGGTTCACTTTGTTTTTTTCATGTTCTTCATTAAATAATAATGGCATCACATCTGCTTAATTGTGTCTCATCCAAAAAAAACAGAACACAGTTTATTTACGCTAACGGCTACATAGGGTCATAATTTAAAAAACCAAAAACCAAAGACTAAACTAGGAACTAAGACAGTGAATACAGAGCAATAATGAGCCCCCGGCTAGCCTGTTTTGGGTGTGGCTGTACCTGTGCTGGCAGGAGCCAGTTTGGGAGGGGTGGGTTCTGTGGGAGTTGTCTTGCTGGTGCTGGGACTGAGCAGCTTCACATAATTGGCTGGAAACCAACCGATCTGACGCTTTTTCCCTCGAGCCTGGACCAATAAGATCACAGCATGCCATTAGCCAGAAACCCATATGTAAACAAATTATTCAAATGATGAAAAAATGACATAATCCATTTAGGCTCTTTCTGTTTATTAGGAATGACATCTCGTGAATGCATCTCGTCATGTATTACAGGCTGTGCTGGTGTACCTGGAGCTCGCCCTCCCACCAGCCCCCCGGGTTCTTTTTCCTGATGAGGATGAGCTGTCCCGGAGCTAAAGTCAGCTGCTCTGCTCCTGTAGCATTGTAGGGGGCGATCACCTGAGCGATCTCTGAACGGGAAGAGGAAGAGGATGGTGAAGTGTTTTATTTCTGCACCTTTAGCCTCTGACATGTGGCCTGTGCTCTTTTACTTTGAAAGGTTAAACACAAGTCAGGCAAGTTCTGCTCCCCAACTTTGACAAACCAAAAACAAAGATGAGCGAATTAAGACATTTACTGGATACAGTTTGAATTTTTAAGCAAAATCAGGTGGCTTTTCTAAGGACATCAGGGACACGGTGCAGTTTAGCTGCAATGAACAACATTAAAGGCCTACCTGGTTTCTTTCCAAGGCTGCCTGTCTTCCCTGCTGCTCCCAGTGACTACAGGCAAAAATTTAGAGGCACAGTTATTGGAAAATCTTATATTCTTCTCCTAATTTGTTATAAAACAAGCTCTCACCTCTGACGTGGAGTCCCGTGGTTTGACGTAGTTGGACGGAAAGACTCCGGTTTTTCCTCCGACCATGCCCGTCCACCAATCACCTTCTTTCCTCGTCACCACGACGATGTCGCCTTGCTGGAAACTCAGGTCCCCCTGTTCATTGCTCTCGTAGGTGTACATGGCCACATATTCTGTACCAGAGCATGCAGTAAGAGTCAATGGCAAGAATCCCACCGACATTTCAGGAGAAAATCTCCACAGTTGCATTTGTTACCTTCACCGGACTCGCAAGGTTTTGTCGGGGAGGGGGAAGGACGTTTTCCATTGGGTGGGCTTTCTGATACTCCTGTTTCACTGGGAGAGATGAAAAGGAAAAAAAAAATCATTAAATAATTCATAAAATGTTTCTTAAAAAAACTGACACTAGTGTTCAAGTGTATCAAGAGCCCAAGCTACCTAAACTACAACAATCATCACAGGTTACTGCGCTCTTCATCCATCTGATTTTTTTTTTTCAACCCACTGAGTCGATTACGATTTTATTTTTGCAAGCTGAAGCTCCTCAGGTAACAATGGTGTCAAGGCTAGAAGGCCCTGTTTAAGAGACAGCATATAAAGAGGAACAAACGGATCACAGCCTCCTCCCGATGTACAACAGTGACGTCAAAATATTATGGAGTTGTGATTTGGACACTGAGGCTGCGCTGCAGTGATCAGGGAGTGGAAATGTGTGGTTCTTAGGTGCTGCCTCGTGTCACAAGATCAAATGTGAGAAAAATGAGAAGATAGCCTTTGAACTTTAGGCATCTTGCCCACTTTAAATGCCACCGTCACAGGGTGAAGCAAGTTTTGGCTGAAGTATTCGGCTAGTTTACTATAAGTATGTCTTTTAGTCTTTGCATATGATCACGTTCTGCAGAAGCTCTGCTTTGTGTTTGTCTGAATGAACCACTCAAAATTGATAGTGCTAAAGCAGTAGTTATACAATCCTGTGTTTTTAACTTTGACAACAACCTTCCAGCAGACTTCTGTCCTCCTTCCCACTCTGTAATTTGAGAAAGAAAAGCCTGAAGTGACAGCAGTTCCCACTGGAAAGTGCCGACTAAGTGTGAGTCCTTGAAGCTTTCTGACGTACTTTGTGTTTTTGCCACGTGCTGCAGCAACAGCGGGGGCCGTCGTGGTGGCAGAGATGAGCTTCACGTAACTTTTGGGGAACCAGCCTCTCTGTCCTGTCTGCAGTTCACCTAACCACCACATGTCCTGCTGCTCCAACACTGTTATTATCTGCAATAAATAATAAATTCAGTTAGAACAATTATGATGCAGTATAAAGAGAAAGAACTTAGTAATGAGGGGGTCCCTACCTCATTTTTGTTGAAGTTTAGGTGGTTTTCTTTCTTTGCTCTCCAGGGATACAAGGCCTGAGCCTGAAGACCCTCAACCTTCTCTCCCTGAGAGAGAATTACAGACATTATTAGCAGACCAAAGAGATGCAAAACCATAAGAGACAACATATTTCCCTTGTTACCTGTCCCAGTACTGGGGAAGGAGAGGAACCGGTCGTCATAGTGGCGGGTGTGAAGGCAGAGCGTTGCCGCAGTTGTGCTGAGGGAACGCTCAGAGATGGATTCTGATTGGTTGAAGAGGTTGGCCACGCGTCCCAGCCCTCGCTGTCTGATTGGCTGGTTGTGTTGGAGGGCCAGCTGGAAATACATGCAGATCAGGAGTATTGCAGTATGTGGATTAAAATAACGTGACTGTGAGCCAGTAATCTAGAGAGACTTTAATGAGACTTACGTTGTGCTGAAGTCCGCCCAGTTGCTGTTAGCAGAAGACGTGGTGGAGGAGGTGGTGTGTCCTGGGGCTGGAGGGGGCGTAGTCATCGGTTGCTGGGTTGAGGAGGTTGCAGCTGAAGCTGTGGAGCGCAGGCTGATCGGCGCTTCGCTGTCAGGTATTCGTTCTGCATAATTGGCAGGAAACCAACCGGTCCGCCCTCTGAGCTCACCTCCAAGCCAACCAGGCTCACCTGTTTGCGACTCATCGACCTATAAGAGCAGAGGGATGGGATTAGCATATAGCACAGGCAAGCAAATTCACAGAGAGGGGTGTGTCATGGCACGTTTATGGTAGAAGTGGCACAAACAACAACAAAAGGTGACAAAAGCAGCAGCTGTTCAGTTCCTAATTAGAGGACGAATGATAAAAATAACACGTGATGCAAAATGATCCCAAGACTAAACTTGGCCCTTAAGCATGTTGCCTCCTTGTGCAGCTCTGACATTAGAGATATTACTCTGGACCTTAAGCATCCTCAAACAGAGCAGTGCACCATGCGGACTGAAAATGCAGTTATGTATAGACAACTCTATAGATAACAGAGCAGATGTACTGCTGCTGCAGCAATCCTGAAGCAGATATTTGATAACTAAAGTGATGATGCAAAAGGCTCAAACGGCAGAGATGGGTCACGTAAACCATAACTGTAAACCACAATTAAATACATTAGAATTTTTTAGACTATCTGCCATAAATATAGGGAACCGTAGAGGTACGACTGAGATCAACAGAGCCATTAAAAAAGTAACGACCATAAATGACTCCACTTGGGGTTTAGTTGCTAAAACTTAGCTTGGTTTCTTGCACTGTAAATTTGCTGCCCGAGGTTTGACCGAATAAGGAGTTCTTGGCTACACTTGTCAGATTCGGCTCCCTCCAACTACATCCTCTAAAATACATTAAAGGGCTGCTGTAGTGAAACGGTGAAGATGATCCATGTGAGGATGCAATTGGTAGAAACGAGCATCTAGTGAGCAGCCTAAACATAGGAGGAGTGCTGGAAGCTTTGCTGAGGTGCACAAAGAGACAATGAAAGGCAGACTGGACAAACATAAAACATGTATGAGTTTTGCTTGTTTCTTTGGTTTTTTAGGGCAGTAAATCTGACACAGTAATCCACTCGATACCAACCAGGATGTTCCACTGAAATGCGGCCACAAAGGAAGGAGTAAATTCCCTCTATTGCCCTTTCTTAAAATGTCCAGTGACAGGGAAGTGGGACGGAATAATGTGATACGTTTAAATGAAAAATGGAAAACTGCAAGCTGGGACAACTCCTTTGTTTAGTTTTTTTATATGGGAATAAAAACAGCTTTTATACGGCAGTCACTCGTCTTTGGCTCATAGTTAAACACACTCACAGCTTTCCATATGAACTAAAAAAAAAGCACAACATTATGGATCTGAATGCAATGACTTAAAAAAAACCACCACATTCATCCACCGATGAATGAATATAGAGGCAACGTGAGATGAGAGGGTTTCTGGCTGGTGGAGGCACATCACTGGGCCGGGGACCAACAACTTACCCATTCCCCCTTCACCTTCAGTTTGCACAGCAGAGGAGAGAGGAAAACGTTAATACACACATCACACACACATAAGCACCCTTCAGACAGAATAAAAAACAGGCATAAATAGAAAAGACAACAAGACACATGTATGGAAGTCCTTAAAGTGGTTGCAGTGAGCTTATTTTAGTGAAGCACAATTCCTCTGATGTCTTAAATGAGGACATTTTGGTTCAGACTACATACCATGATAACATCCCCGGGAGCGATACTGATCTCATCGTGGCTGCGCGCGTCAAACGGATACAGAGCCCTGTAGTACACCACCTTCACCACCTGCTGGTCAAAGGCGCTGGCTGAAGCCTTCTGATCAAACAAACTGGGAACAGGAGCTTTGTCCACTGTAAAAAAAAAAAAAAAGCAGAGAAATAAAAATTTTTGAAACAGAGAACAGATTACTAATCAAACTACAGGACCGCAGTTTCATGAAACACTACCTGATGGACAGGAACGTGGTATCCTTAGCACTAAACTCCAAATTCAGCCCACAGAGCTCAGTGTGTTTATGAAGGCTGTTTCTCTCCTTCATGGCCTAAACATTTTTCCTTTGCCAACAATCTGCCCTTGTAGAAGAATCTTTTCCCCTTTTTTAAATACCTATCAGAGCAGACAGGCTTTTTCTGTGGTAAAAAAAAATGTGCTGTTTGCTATTACAGAGCTGAGTTATCAGTGTAGAAGTGCCCCAAAGATAACATGTTTCTAGCCTGGTCTCTCGCCCCTCGCCGCCAACCAGTCACAGCAGATGACTGCGCCTCCCTGAGCCTGGTTCTGCTGGATGTTTCTTCCTGTTACAAGGGAGTTTTTCCTTCCCACTGTCACCAAGTGCTTGCTCATTGTGGGTTCTCTCTGTATTACTGTAGGGTCTTTACTTTACAATATAAAGCACCCTGAGGCTTGTTTGTTGTGATTTGACACTAGTTTCCACCTTCATAATAATTGCACAACTGATGAACTCACATGTTTGTATCTTGTTGAGGTATAACGTGTATCAGTGTGATGTGACGACCCTAACATACAGGTGGACACTGACACAGGTTGCTGCCTGCTGAAGAAGTCTGCGCTGCAGTTTTAATGAGGTAAATTGCTCCATTTTATTTGTATGCTACTCAGCACTGGTTGGCAGACGCACCTGTCCAGTCTATGCATGCACTGGTTATCATTAGCTGATACCTCAACACACCATCCTCCTCCTCGTTTAAAACAAGAAGCAGTTAACCAACGGGTGACTTCACGGTGGCCATGTCCATGTTTTGCACACTAGTGATAACACACCTGCCGAAGCCCAGGGGTCTGCCGGCTGGCTGAAAAGCTTGTTTAGCTTGTCTTGCATATCCTTCTTGCCTCTGCCCTCATCCTCCTTCTCTTCTGTCGATCCAGCTCCCTTTCTGCCCTCCTGCTCCTCCTCCATTCCTCTCCTTTTCCTCTCCTCCTCTTCCTGCGTCACTCTGTTTAGCCATGCGTGGGGTGCGGAAACGGAGGCAGGGCTTGGAGCTTTAGGAGCAGAGCTTCCTGCTTCCTCCTTCCAGGCGGCACCTTCCTCTGATGACAACCTGTGACATAAGTGGAGGAGAAATATTTTAAAACACCAAAGTCAGCAAATTTTCCAACATTGTTTAAAGCGATTTGACTGGTAATTCTATAAATGCATATTTTATGTGCCAGTAACCACTGAAATTAAAGAAGATTTAGAGAATACTTTAAAATAACTGTCATGGGCTGCCGAGGACTTTATGACCTTGCTACGATATCACACCCACTTCATTCTTACCTGCCCTCCTGCAGCTCTGCGGACTTCCTCTCGCTGGGGGCTTGTATGTGAGACTGTGTGTGTGTCTGTGTGTGTGTCTGTGTGTGCGTGTCTCCCTCCAGCTCCTTCTGTTTCTGTCTCTGCTGCCGGCTGTGGATCTCCCTCAGCTCCTGCAAAGCATCACGGGATACAGGAAGGAACAAGCGATGAGGAGGAAGTGGGGTCAAAGGGCTGGTTGCTAAGGGTGTCCATCGACAACAAACAAGAACAACACCACCAGCAGTAGCAGCAAGTTTGTATTAGTCAGGTGTGCGAGGCAAGCTCCGCCCCTTTACTGTGTCACAGGGATAACGAATGTCACCGCTGGTAATCTTGTCATTTTTTTTTAAATTGGCCGACCAGCAGTGAACCAATTTTGAAACAGGACGTTGAACTGAAGCATGTTAAACTTTTTATGAATGGCTTTTTGTGGAGTGACGACCGCCACTTCACTGTGGAAGTGTATGTGGATGCAGAGCTGAAGACTGGAGTGGTGGGATTGTGACCTAAATGGCATCACTGAAACAGATTTCATGATGTCACAGATTACCTTTAACACCACCTGGTAAGTGATTTAAAAGTTGATTCACCTACTGGTTCATAAAGCCTGGCAAGACAAAGGTGTTTTCGGTTTTCAGCAGATCTCATTGGCTAGCGACATGTCAGTCACATATCATACCTTGGATAGCCCTCCTTTCAGACACATAATGAGTCCATAAACTCACCAGGAAAGGTTTTACAGAGGGAAATCTTTCTGTAGCCACAAATTTTGCCCCCCTGCTGGCCATTAAAAGAATGCAGGTTTAAGGCACTTTTGAATTGTCTTCATTATTTATCTGCTTCATGACCACATATACAAGTGGGCTCATGAGAATTTGTAAGGATCGATCACAAATAATAACACCAACTTATTTTAGCCTGCAGTCTGAATGTGGACTGACCAGCACAGCTGACAGGAAACAAAAGGCTCGTCTTGTATGCTCTGTATATCTTTGTGTTTATATATATATGTGTGTGTTCCTCAGTAAGTATCTTATTACACACTTTCAAGCTAGTTTTGCATTGTGTTCTGATGCTGCACACTTCATACGTACGTGTGAGAAAATATATATGCTTAATATAGCTCATTGTCACTGTGACTACATCTAAAAATGACGTCTTCCACCCAATAGACCACTGTGTAGTCGTTAGTCCACAGCAGGCAAGTGAGGCAAGGACCTTTTTTTTTTTTTAAAGCATCCCGATTTTTTGTTACGGGTCAAGAGAAATTTTGTTTTTGTGAAGCGAGG
>VUQK01020326.1:0-10773 GCA_015106715.1 Bujurquina vittata
TGTGTGCCCTGCATGACTCTACCATGCCAGAGGAAAAAGAAGAAAAAAAAATTCATGAATCACTGGTGCACAAATCAGCCGCAAGCTTGTTGCAAGAAGAGGAAACTGGGAAGAGGAGAAGAAGAAGAAGAAAAAAAAAAGGACAGAAATAAACGGTGAAAGTGTCTCCTTTAAAAGCTTTTAAAAAGGAGGAGGATTCAGGAGATGGCTTCCAGCGACCTGAGAGAGCAAGCACACACCCAGAGGGCCACAGTGACAAGTAGTAGTCAGCAGAGAAGATACTCCCTCTCCTCTCATATCCCCCTCCTTTCTGGCTCTTCCTAAAGAGGCCAAGACTGAAAGCCAAAACAGCAAGCAGCCAAGTAACGAGCAAGTGCATGATACATCCACAGCATAAACATGTGTTTGCACATAGCAAACATCTTACTTTCGATACAAAACAAAAACTCTAAGGAGTGCAACAGCACCTTGTGCATAAAGAAAACCTGTTAAAAAAGGCACCACGGGGCTCCATCCACATGACAAAAAAGGCCCTCCATCAACTTCCATTTCAAGACAAACTATGCAATCATCTCTTGTTACAGAGACACTCCCTCTAGGGCCACTGCTCAAAGGCAGGTCTGTCCATTGATACAGGTGTGGTGCAGAGGAAGAAGGGGAGGAAGGACAATGGATGGCCTTTTCAATGATCTCCCTCAGTTCACCTGGATTAGGAGGAATGGAGGCTGAAAGGGAGGAGGAGGCTCTCTAAGCTTCACTGAGAACAATGGTGTCTCTGTTTTCAGTAACACCAAGTGCATCATTTTGTCTAGCATCAGCCAGCTGACTGCCTAGGCTAAAAACAGCATCTGAGGATCGAATGTTGAACTCTTCTTGTGCAAACGTACGTTTAACCGTTAAAATGCATCAATTTATTGTCAAACAAGACCACTAATCCAAGATGTTTCTATTATTTGAAAGCAAGGAAAGACTATGTATTTATGAACATACTGTATATACCACAAAAATGAGAACATCATTTTAGGGCTTCAACATTTTATCTATTCTTAATTACTGACTCTGATTTTTCGAGTGATCATTGTTGCTTTGTTTTTTGCTGTTTGTTTTTTTAAATGTCCCAAAGTAATGGAGAAAAAAGTGACATCTTCATAACCCATTTTGTCCTAATCAACAGTCCAAACCCAATAACATTTAATTTAGGAAAATGAAAAGAAAATTACTAAGAAGAAACCAATGCCTGAGAATATTTGTCTTGAAAAAGCACCTCATTTACAACATAAAGTAGCTGTGTTGAAAAATGAGTTTTAAAAAAAGAATACCTTTTTATCACAGGCATGAACCTAATTGGATCCTACGAAACAGACTGACGCATTTTCACTTTTCACATGAAAAATTCTTAAATATTACAATTTTCACTGGACCAGCATAACTTAACCAACATTAACCCTCACAGCATTAACCCCCACAGCATTGCCTCCCACAGCTGTACATGGCTAATTAACATATCATTACATGCACACATTTTGAAGCGCTCTCTTTCTATATTTATGCACATGCTTAACCAAAGGCTTTCTTAATTAAAAACAAACACGAAACAGATAAACAGATATCCAAGATTGTGTTTTGCCACAATCTTGCGACAGTGATGAAGGAATCCCACTTCCCTGCCAGTTAATCCTCCTACTATGTCTGTGTTTACATTCATGCACAGAGCTGCTGTTCTTTTATGACGTTTGCTCTCTTTAATGCCATATCACAGCTCTAGAAGAAATTAATAGGAGCTTAAGAGCATTAATGGCGACTCGGGTGGCGACAGTGAAAATGAGGGGTAGTCAGGTTATCATGAAAAGAAAAGTTAAAAAGTCCAAGACCCAAGATGTAACACACATGGTCACTGTGAGGATACTTCTAACATATATGGGCATTTCCATTTCATTGCTGTGGAGATTCAGTATATCCGAATACGCATGTTTCAACAATTTGTTTGTTTGCTGTTATTCTTTTTTCAATAAAAACGTGTGAACAAAATAACAGTGTTCACAGTAAATAAGCAGCAAGATGGACAGGAAAAACAAGCAAGAATTTTTCTGTCTAAATGTCCCAGGCAATCTCCCAGACAAAAATCACACAAAGTTTCAGAGAAAAAAAAGGCCAAGTTTCGGACTGTATTACTTTTTTTTCTCTGGGAATTAACTCTTCAGACGTAATCCCATTTCTGCCTCAGTGTGAGATTCTTGTTAGATGAGTCAAGCTATATTACCAGCCTAGTCACCGCCTGCGGGGTAGACGAGTGTGTGACAGCATCTAGCAGCAGGGGAGTGGACACCGTCATCCTGATCCTAGCACTGCACGACAGGTTAGTTCTGCTGAAATGAAATAAAATCCTGCATCTGTTTTCATTTCCCCATCTCACTAACTTTCTCCTTCCTTAGCTCATTCGCTCCGTTGACTTTGTTATGTCCCTTCTCCTTTTCTGTCCTCTGTACAGTAATCAAGTGATTCAGCCATCAAATCAGCCCAACATCCCTCAGCACTCGTGTGTACAAAGCATGCACTGTTTCTCCTCTGCGCGTGTGTTTGCAGTTGTGTGCGAGGGGGTGGCGGTGATTGTCGTTCTGCAGGCTGGGCAAGGGAGAGGAGGGTGATGAGGATAATAAGAGGAAGAGTGAGGTGGGGCAACACACTGTAAAAGTGTCACAGCAACTTAACCTTCAAGAAATGCCCACTAGGGTGGAGAAGGAGGTGTTGTTGCCATTAGAGGAGAAAGGAGAGAAGTGTACAAGAGAGAGAAAGAATGATTGATGTGTGCAAGAAAAAAAAAGGGAAAAGAAGACCTTGTTAGGAATGGAAGGAAGATACAGATGCCTGTAAATGTCTGTAGGGAGGGTTGGGGTTGTTAAGGAGTTATCAGAAGAAAGTAGAGCGAGAGGCACGAGGAGCAAATGAGTGTAAGAAGAGGGAAAGTAGCAAAGGCAGTTTGGATAGGCTTAAAGAGAAACTCCGGGGCTGACATAGGTGGAAGAGACAACTGGGGAATTGGACGGCGGGACAGAGACAGAAAGCGCGCTACATAAGAGAAAGAAAGAAAAAGAGAAAGATAGAAAGCCTAAGAGGATAGAGGAAAGTAACAGACATTCCAATTACAGAAGGAAAGGGAGGGATTAATGACTAAGAAACAAAGTGGAGGAGAACAAAAAACAGTATGAGAGAAGAAAAAGAGATACAGTAAGGCACAGCAGTTTGCTGAGCAGATGGATCAATTATGCGGACCAAATTACAGAAAGAAGGAAGTTGGTGCATTAGGAGAGAACGTGAACAAAGAAGGCAGAGGATGAATGAATCAAGATGGAGGAGTGGAAGTAAAGGCACAAATGTGACAGGGGGAAGAGTGGGGGGTGGGGGGCAAGTGGCAGATTAGAAAGCAGGCAATCAGTTTAGCAGATGAATGAGACAAATCACTTCAATGAAGGAGGGCCTGCTCTCCCTAAGGAGCGACAAACAAACAAACCCTGGCACACCCTGTTGACAAAACACTGGGTTGATAACTGAATAAACCTGCTGCCTCCATTTGACCTTAATGTGATGTTTGCTTCAGGGGAGGATTTAAATGCTGCTGTTTCAAGGCTCTGGGGACTAATGACGACTCTGCTGCTCGTTTATCAGCGTAGCGTGGCTGTAAATTTTGAAACCAACAAGTGAAACATTAGATATCAGGGACGAGCTTGAACCGCAGGATCGCAGAAGCGCGGCTCGCCTTTCAGAAACACAAGAGCACTCTTTACATGCTTTCATTTTTAAAAAATAAAATAAAATAAAAACCTGTTGTATGTTCTGACTGCAACGGCAGAATCGGTTTTCTTATCTCACATTTCTGAGATCCTATCTGTGTAAGAATACTACATTTTCACATTACGGTGTGTAAATTCGCAGTGTTGCTCTGATAAGGCCAGTGGGATCACAAGCGAAAGCTGCCTGAATTGAAAGCAGTTTGTGTGCACAAGGTTTTTGAGGAGCACGACTCTGTGCCCAGCTACCAGGGCCTTGACAAGACCCTGTCACAACAAATTCAATTTCCCTCTGTGAATTGGACATGACCTTGTCAAAGTCAGATGCGATGAAGACGCAACACGTCTCCGTTTGTGTGTATTAACAGTGGTGTGCAGACAGGTAACAAAAGGAACAAAATGCTGCACGCATGTGACACATGCTGATAGAGGGAGCAAAATGTGTGAAAAGAGAGACACAGGCAGTATTACCAACAAAACCAGCTCGACATTTCGCAAAGTAGGGGCAGCGAGGACGTGCAGAGGGATTAGCAGGAGAAGAGAGGGAGAGATGTTTCATGGTGCTGCCATGTCGACAGTGCAAGCCCTAGATGTTTTCAATATCACATAAGGGCACTGCATCATCCACCATTCAATACCAGATCAATAACGCAAACCACCTTCCACCTCACAAACTACATTTAGACACATTAAGGTGACTGCTAATGAGAGGCGGTGTGCGTATGTGTGAGTATATAGGGACACAGGGAGGAGGACACAGTCAAGGGCCTCAATGCTTAGCTGCACAGAGATCTGCTGAGTGCACTATGAGGATGATTTCAGAAATAAAAGGATGTGACAAAGACAGAAGAAAGAGGAGAAGGATGACAGAGGGAGGTTACAGGCCAGGAAACAATAATAAAAAGAGAAAGGTTAGTAGAGGTAGTCCTTTACTGTCTACAATGAAGGCTCTTTAGTTATTAAATATGTGCCTAATGCTTTGAGAGAGTGAGAGAGAAGAAGAGGGGAGGGAGGTGCGACTAAATTACAAATGAGCTGATAATTCTTGGCCTCCCTGGTTCACTCCCTCACGCAGTTTTCTGCAATCCTCCTCCAGCACCTCTGCCAAGATGCTGCGGTGTGGAATTTGAAAATGTCGACAACCTCAACCCCCCCGCTCACTGCTCTGCCTCCGCTGCTCATCCTCTGTGATTCTTCTACAGCAGGGTCACAGAGACACCCATCTCCCAAGCCTAGTTAATTAAGAGGATTTTATTTTAAAGAGTTTGGCTGCCTTTCAATGGATCTACAATTGGAATTACCGCTCATTCTCTACATTGCCTGAGCTGGAATGGGTTTGACCTCCATCCCCCTAAATTCCATCTGGGGTTTGTCAGGAAAATGCAGATAGGAAAATGCCGATTTGGCAGAAGGTATCTTGACTAATGGTGTGGAAATGTGCGTGTGACTGAAAAATAAAGCATGCCTTATAACACTGTATACAAGATACGCTCCTGGCATGCAACTTGAGCAAACAGTACGATCTTAAAACTCTCCATTATGTAGAGAGATGTGGGTGGTTAGAGTACATTATGGAACGGTATCTTGTACTGAAGCTTAATCAGTGTATGTGCAAATGCACACAGATTTTATGCAGATAGCAGTTTAACCCAACACCTTCGCCAAGAATATCATCGACCCCAGAACAGTTGTGTTTTTAGAAACCCCTTAGCGGCCCCATGCATATTAATAACGTTTGGCATTCCATCTGAAAGAAGGATTTCTGCTCATTTTCCTTTGGATCAGATGGGACTGACTTCAGCCGTCTGGCAACCCTCAGAGCCAAACACAAACATGCCGGCTGGGGGCTCCCAGTATGACCTCAATGCCAGCCGCCATCCACCCAGCATGTACAAATCAGCAGAGAAGAGCAGGGTGGGACTTCCGACACAAGAATGGAGCCGACACAGAGCTGCTGGCTTTGGCTTTCTTGTCTCAGGAAAGCCACTATCATTATTACAAGTTGCAGGAAAAGCCTTCTTTAAGGGAGTCAATTAAATGAGCACGGCGTGGAAAAAAAAGGGATGTCTTCAGATCTGATCTCTGTAGAAGATAACAGGGTAGCTGATGAGGATAACACTCTTGCCTTCCTGAAAGAAACAGTAATGCACACATGCAGTGTCATCCTGTGATGTGTCGCCTCCGCCCTATTATTGGAATGTCATCTGACTTACAGTGCACCCTCAGGTTACTTCCCCTATGCATCACCAGCTAAATGTGCGTGCGTGCGTGTGTGTGTGTGTGTGTGTCTGTACTCGCTGGTGTCTGTGGTCCACTATGCAGCCTAAAATGCAACAAGATGCAGTGGCTCGTGCTCATCGACCCCCTCTGCTCAGCTCCATCCATCCATCCCGTCTAATAATATTTGCCAAGTCAACAATAAACCTGATGGATCTTTTGTGTTTGTGGTCACTGGTAATGAAAACTCTACAGAGCAAAGTAATCTCACTAAAACCTGATTTATCAAAATAGCTGGATACCTAAAAATCTGGTAAAATGTCAAGGATCAACAATTTAATCAATTTAGCAAACATATTGGTTTTAAAATGAAAAGTGCCTTGTGCTAAAATGTTTTCAATATGTCCGTTAAAAAGCATCGCATTCGTCACAATTTTATAGTTAGATAAGTGGTGCTTCATTTCTGAGCGACCATTAAATATTGCCTCTAAACTGAAATCACTTTTTTCAAGTCATGCACCTGGAAAAACTAACAAGTAATATTAAAAAGCTGTCTAAATCATTAGGCTCATCTGGTGAAATGCCAAACCTTCAATCATTTCACAATTTTGTTATTCAAATTTAATTGGGCCACATTTGCCAAACACTGCCCACGTAGAAAGGCAAATACAATGACTTGGCATCACTCTTATGTCTCCATTAAGCCATAAATTCAAGAACACTTTTATGTCTGAATCAACAAACCCTTAATGGTGATCATAAGAGGAAGATATTATTGATGTGTCATTTAAACAGGAATGCTCCCCAAGTGTGTGTGCATGTGTATGTGTGAGAGTGAGTGCTCTTACCAGCGCATATCAGAGTCAGGATGAGATTTTCTTTCACACGTACAGAAACACACACCTGACCTTTTCAAAATCCTTCTGACATTTACAGGGTTGGTGCAAAGGGGTGAGGACAGCTCATTTACATAATGATAGGACCAAACCTGAACAGCCATTAACACAAAAAACTAAACCAAGACTGAAACTCTGCGCTCCGCTGAGACTAATGAGATACTAAGGACTTACTTTTTTCTTTCCCTTTATTAGCAATGAAAGGGGAAAAAAAAACCTCTCTCATGATCCATCAATTACATTCCTCTTAATAGACAGAGTCTAGTGCTCTTCCTCTGTTGTGATGATGAATTGTTCCAGACTTGGCAGGAATACACTGTTCACACCATGTGGAGGGAAACTGTTAGACCTAATAGTTTGAACTATTGCACACTAAGGAGTGCCAAAGGAAAGATCACTACTTTCTAGTCAATCGGGATCCACGCTAAGCACGTCTGCGTGTATGTGTGACTGAACAGGGTGAGGGCAGTTAATGATTGTAAAAATGCTGTGATTGTTTTTAGTTGTTGTTGTTTGTTTCTTTTTTCAGTACTTTCATATTCCAGTGTATAATTACATTAGCTGGTATGATTGTAGCTGTAAAAATACCGCTCTGAACTCCTACAGTCATGACAGACCATGGCAAGGTCATGTAGTTTATTGCCTTGTCTGGCTGCATGTTGTTCCTGTCAAAAACAGCATAGCCTTGAGTCTGAAGAGGGGGGTGGGGAGGCCATCTGAATAACCCAATCACTACCATCACCCACACAAAAGCACTGGACAGGAATGAATAAAAGACAGCAGGAAAAAAAACAGAGACAAGAACAAGGCCCTTGTATGTACTGGACAACAGAGGTGGGGGAGGGAGTGAGTGTTGGCTGGAGGGAGGGAGATTTCAAATGACGGGTGGGAAAGAGGGGAGCCAGGGCGTCGCCTGTCTTAATCAGTTGCTGCCTGTTGAGTTTTGCAGCCGATCCAGAAACTCAGCCACATCAACCCAGCGCACGAAGCAGCAGGATGCCGAAAAGCCACCTGTTTTTCCTCGAATCTGAGGAGAGTCGTCAAGAATAGCTTTGCATACTTTGCTGAATGCTTTCAGGTACACAAAAGAAAAACAATGGTTTAGTTGTGAGGAGAGGCGGACAGAGTCTCTTCCCCCAGCCCTGACCCTGCATGCCCACCGGTTTCTCAGGCGGCCAGCCAGCCACCCCCTGCAAACACACAGCTTACTCAGCCATAAAGACAATGCTCCCACAGGCTCATACTCCCCCACCTAAAACTCCCCCTCACGTAAGCCCACCGTTCTTCCAATAAAAAAACATTTCCCTGTAATGGGCCAAGCCTTTCTGACCCACATCCATGGTTCATGGCAACCTTTGGGGGGGTGGGGTATTATAGTTCAATTTCAGAGCTTAAGCTGGCAGGCCACTTGCCTGCTGAATACAGAAGTATAACAGAAACTAACCATAATTAAAAACCTATCCAACTCAATATTCAATTTTTACATTAAAGTTAGGCCCTATTAAATTGAAAACTTTGAAGAAAATTAATTCACTTCTTTCACTCTCAGATTCAGTTTAGAGAAGTGGAGGCAAGCGGTTGCTGTTAAAGCTCTAGAGGGAAAAGAGAGGGTAAAAATTCTAAATGAGGACTAAAAAGTTTCGGTTCTTCAGTAATGGCAGCTTAGGTTACACAGCTTTATTATTAACCAAAAGGTAGTCTGGGGTACACTTTGAATAAAAAAAATATATATATATACTAAAAATGAAAGCAAAAGTCACGTTTGTGCCTGCACTAGTAAAGCCTTACTTTAGTCCTTACTCATAAATATGTAAAGCCTTTTGTTTTGTTTTCCCCACTGTTCTCCTTCCTCTAAGAGCACTTCATGTTCCGTAAAATGAAATCGGACAAAAAAGGTCCACTGCATGAATAACTCAAAACTGCGACTGTGCTCATAAGTTCCAATTAAAAACACCACAACCAGTCACATTACCGTTCACTATTGAAAATGTATACCCTAGCTGTGCCAGGACTTTAGATCTAGTCCTACATTCCTGCCCCAATTACATGGGGAAAGAAAAAAAAAAACAAATAGCTGGCCTAGCGAGGAAAAGCAGCGCGTTGAACTGGTTTCCTGCCACATATTCATATGTTAATGGGTTAACTGCATACCAGGAATATTTTCTCTCATTTTGGGGGCCCTGCGGGTGCAGTACCTGTGAGCTACCTGAGCTCATATGGACTGGAAAACAGCTGAATAATTAACATGAGCAGGCGTGGCTAGTCACTTAGCTTAAAGTAATAGTCACCAGATCACACAGCAAATCCAAGTGGCGCACTGAAATAAAATCGTGCGCAAGTTCAAACTAGATAAAAGCCACAACACAATAAACGTCAAGTTGTCCAGTTTCAGTGTACATTAAGAGCTGTTTCCAGATCAGTTTTCTTCCAACCAATGCACGGACAAAGAGATGAAAAGGAGCGGGGGGCCAATAAGGAGATTTTTTTTTTGGGTGGGGGTGGGGGGGAGCAGACTAAAACCGTTATTAGGTGTAACGAGGAGAGGTCACCAATGAGGCGCAGCAGGCACCTCGCATATACACCTTGCTCCATGGAGCCACACCTAAGGGAAACTAAATATGGCGTTGAGTCACCGACCGAAACTCAGGTCAAAGACCGACATAGCTGGTTTTACAGCCAAAACCCCAGGTTCAAAATAAAGATGTATCTATTTTACCACCTCACTTCATGTTAGTATAGTCAAAACTTTTGAGAAAAAACAGGGGAGTTAAAGCAGGAGTTTAACCGTCGCCTGTGAAGAAAGCGAGGAAATCACCTGCTGGATTTTCTTCGCCTGTCACCGCCCTGACAGGTGGTAGTCAGGTTTAAATAGGTCTTCTCTTAATTTACTTAAGCTCAGAGAAGAAATAAAAGGCAAAACAGTGGCGACAATGAGCTGGACATGACTGGATTATTCTAAGTGCTCAGTTCTTACCGTGGTTTAGAATTATCGACAAAACCAAGCAGAGGACTCCGATCATTTTTGTGCATTGAAGCCAGATTCGGGTCTCATGTCTCGCCATGGCTGATTACGCTCCTCACGCTCGCTCCTGCAGTTTCTGTCTCCTTCTCACACGCACGCACACACACCCACTGCTGAGCCCTCCCTCTCTTAAAGGGGCCACACCATTTTCATAACACTACCTCCACTCTGGATGGACATTGTCCCAGAATTCCACTCCAGTATCATAACAATAGTATATTCATACAAAAAAAACTGTTCCTGCAACAAAATAACATGCAGATTAAAGTCCCATCTCATAAAGACAGTTCAAAGATTATAATGAAAGGCATTTATGCCAGGAAGCATACAGGGCGACAAAATTCAACTCGTGCCGCTCTACCCCCACTGGGCCTTGTGGAACCTGGTTGACAGCAGAGTCCAACTTGCACTTCACTGCTTGGGTATTGAAGCTCACTTGATGAGGGGGAGGAGCTAGGCAGCTTGCATGGACAATACTGAGGACAGGGCCTCCTGGAAAGGCTGTCTGCGTTGCCGTGTAGCCGACCTGGGCGGTGGATATTCTCCAAGCTATATTCACTGAGTCTCTCAAACCACCCGGCTTGCTGCCCCTCAGACTCCTTCATCTTGGTCAACCACCAAAGACTGCTGTGGTCTGTACGGACAACAAAAGGCCACCCCAGGAGGTACTCCCGGAAGTGTGACGTGAACTCTACCACAGCTAGCAGTTCTCGCCTTGTGGTACAGTAGTTCTGTTCAGCCTTAGACAGCTTCCGGCAACCATATGCTAGGACGCGTTCTCTCCCCTGCTGGATTTGGGAGAGGACAGCACCAATGCCCACATCACTTGCAGCGGTGTCCAGTATCAGGTTGC
>VUQK01020333.1:3165-18524 GCA_015106715.1 Bujurquina vittata
TATATATGCACATGCAATTTGGACTGTTGCAACAGCTTGGAATAAATATTTTTAGTAGCTGGAAAATGTAGCAAAAATGGGAACCATATCGTGAAAGAGAGCTTTCTGTCCTGAATGAGTGTGTTCAGCATTTCTACTGGTTCCGCTTCGCTCTTGCTGCAGAGTACTTTTTCCCCCTCATTTCTATCTTATCAGGGCTTTTTCTTTGTCTTTCCCACTCAAATTGCAGAATAAAAAAAAAAGAAAAAAAAGAGAGAGACCGTGTGAGTCTGTTTCTCTTGTGGTACAAGGCAGGTTATCAAAGTCTGCTTTTCGATCCACTGTGCTGCACTGTCATTTTTAAAGTAATAATTTGCATAAATATTATGGAAATAGTGTTCTTGGATCCTAGTCTGTCTGCCAACATAAATGAAATACTGTACCCAGAATGCAGTACCCAAAATTATGTAAAATCATTCCCTAAGTGTTGCTTTATTGACAAAATACCTGTAAAAACTGTATTAAATTACTTATTTTGGGCATTTGCAGCTACAGTGTGGCTGTACTGTAGGTGGCACGGTATGTGCCATATGCTGGTCTAAAGCCTGATCACCTTCTCTCATCTTGTGCTATTAATTATTTGTCAAAGCAATGCTAATTAAACCAGGAGAGGAGTGCTCCTGCCATGTCCTTACCTTCAGGGTATTAGTTAGCATAGTACACTGCTCTGCATTTCAATTAATCAATTAACAACTCGGGCCACAGGCAGCTTTAGAACAGATATTGGCTCCTGTTGAATAATTCAACAATTTTAATCAGCTTGTTCTATCTATCAAGGCCGGAATATAAATCTTACATAATGTGTAAATGGAAAAAAGAAAGAAATGTTAGTGTATTTTTGGTTTACTGTTCATCTTTAGGGCTTATGCAAGCTGTCACCGCTTTTCTTTTAATGAGATCATTATTTTATTTTTCTCAATTTTCCAGTCTGCTTGCTACAGTAGTCATGTCTGCCTTTCATTTAGTTAAATGAACATTATCTCTTTATTTTAAGCCTATACAGAATCAATTGGAAAAAAAATTAGATGCTCCTATTTAACATGATTAAATCTGTATTTGGAAATTTTTAAATTGGGTTGCAAGTGAGCATAAAGGAAGAAAACATTATGAAGGCTTATTTACCCCAGGAAACATCCAGAATTCAGTTTATTTCTGTAAACAGCCATCAGTGGATTTGATAAATTTGGTAACAGATTTGACAGTGATGAGTTTTAAAGGAATTGAGGAACTGTGGAGTCAAAAATGGAGTGATTGTGTTTGTCTGCTTCAGATTTCATTCTGTTAGCTTATTTTAAGTCCCTTATTTGTTATCATCGCTCCCATAGACACGCCTATTTGAGGCTTTCCTTTATGGCTCACTGGGTTGTTATGCTCTCAAATAACGCCAGTGCAAAGATCATGTATACTGTAAATAAGCTTCTACTGAAATGGTGACATAAGTCTCTATTTAGTGGGGGTGTGACTGATCGTAGATGTGACTTGCTGAACTAGGAGTGTAACAGTTCAGACCCAAACGCAGGACACAGAAGAAGACATGTATACGTTTTATTTCAGTTATGTTCTGTAGCAATGACAGGATTAGCTGTAAAGAGGATTGATGATGAAACATTACTTTGTGGACCCACAGGATGAACTGGGACCCAGACAGGGAAAAAGCTGAGGGAGGCTTTGTTAAAGATTAAGGAAGAAAAGTTGGAGAGGCTGGAAGAAAAGCCTGGCAGGCTATGGCAGAGTGCGTGAACTGAACAGAGGGAGGAATGGCATGGAGCTGGTGAGGCTGGCAGTGAAAAACAAACAGGAGACCAACAACAGTAGGCATAAGGAAAGGTGGGAAAGCAGAAACTATAGCAATTAGTCACTGGTGCCAGTAGCCCATAAATTTGTCAATCCATTAACAGAGGTAGTGATTTTTCAAGGAAAAAAAACTGGGTCTCCTCTGATTGCTGCTACATCGTGGTAAATGAGTTATCTTCAGGATGTGAACTATTTATTGGGCAATGAAAGTGCAGACTGCACTATTCTGCTGTGTAGAGCAGTGCAGCCAAACTGGAATGGGGTTTGTGAAAACATTTACTTTAGCCCTTCTAGTTATGTTGATCGATGCGTTTGCTCTTTTCACAGATCAGTCCTGTGATTTTATTGTAGCTTCTTTTTTTATTATTAGAGTTTTAAATAATGTCGCGTTGATGCACAAAAACAAACACACATCACCTTTTATTTTGCCACTACACCCAGGCTCAGCTTCTTCGGGTCAAACTGGAGGTAGAAGTTGTGCATATTAGTAAAATAAACATTGACGTTTTTTGCTCGAGGATGATTGTTAGTGCTCTGGAGCAAAAGCAGCCATAGCTGGAGCCTCATTATCCTGCTTACTGCTACGTGCTTTGAACAGCTAAATAGGTTGGCTACGTACATACTGACAGGCACTGAACTTTGGGTTTGTGGGGCTTACAGAGCTCTGAAGTGCAGCACCTTCTGTTTGCTGAGGTGATGGATGGAGCTCATCGGTATTCAGGGTCCTCAGTTTTGTCATGGACTCTGTGGGCACTTTCTATTCAGTAAAACAGTAAAGAAGTGGACAATGCAGGTGAATGAGCCGTGATCGCCCTCCCTGTCTCTCCAGTGCCAAGTATTAGTGTGTCTGTCAGTCAGTGGTGATTAATTGTGCTTGGCAATGCCAAGGCCTTGGCCCTCCAGAGAAATTTTTTTTTTTAATCTTTTGAGACTTTTTACTGTTGTCAGATTCACAGTTTATTCACCCCGAATAATAAAACTGACACCGTGGATGAATGGACAGGCTGTAGGAGTGAGGTTTAACTCTCATATTCCTAAATCTAAGTCAGGTACCAGATGATTAAACTTTCAGATGATGGAAGGATATTTTATTGAGATGGAAAGTATTGTCCCATCTCTCAAATGTCAACATAATAGTTTTTTTTTTGTCAGTGGGGTTCTGCATTACACTGAGAACTTTCCTTCTTTTATTATTGTCACCTCAGGCAGAAAGAGCAGCTTTTCTCATCTGTATTAGATAAGTGAATTGTGTTATTTTCCACCTAAGTCTTTTTTCATATCCTTCCTATATTTTGTTGTAGGCTAAGAAGACAAGTATCTGCAACCTGGATTTTTCTCTAATATCCTACTGTACTTTCTCTGAAGTGTTCTTATCTTGAAGCAAAACAGCTCTCATTTCCCTAGTGTCATTCTCCATAATAGGCCATCTAATGTCATGAAAATGTGCTCTGTTATTTGCTGTTGAGTGTTTTATGGCTCAGACACCTTTAACTCCTCACTCCTCCTGGAAGTCTAAAATGTAAATGTCAGGAGAGATGTGTTATTATGCGAGTCCACCCTCAATTAAATGTTGAGGCTAACACCAAGACAGGAGGTGTGCTTGTTTTCGGGAAGGTGCGGCAGTTTAATATTCAGGAAGGCTCTCTGCCCAACACAGCCAGGGTCAGTGTTGAGGTTTGTTGGCTGCAGAGGCCAGCAGGTATTCAACATTTAGCTCCATTTTCCTCTGAGCTGTCTGTGTTTGTGCTCCACTGGTCACACTGTCAGGGATGTCGGCTCTTAAATGCCACAGCTCCGCTGAAGAAAACTGGCCCGGTGTTTTTAAACTCCACTGCTCTCCCTCTTGAGTGTTGCCTCAGTGAGGCTGTGCTCTCACCACACATTATCTCCTCAGGGATTGCAGCACTCTGCATTGTAGAGCCATCCCTCTCATCTCACCTCTTCAGACTACTGTAATTCACCTGCTTTTCATACTGAGAGCTCCTCCACCACCCCCACCCACAGAAGTGTCTGCCGGTACAAGATCTGGACAAACAAGACTGAAAGGAAAAACGTCAGAGGACAAAAGAGTCACCTTCTAATGATTGTTCAGCAGCTGGTAGCATTTAAAACAGTGGCATTAAATATGTATGAATGTTCGAACAAATCTGTTACTATCCACTGAATTATGAAAGATGTGCAAAATAACTGTGCTATACAGGAGTTTGTAAACAACAGGGTCAGGGTCTCCCATTGAAGAGAAAGCTGGCTTAAAGGGAGGGTGGTCTCTAAAGGGAAGGAATCTAACAAGCTTGTGTATGACAGTGGGTGAACTCAAGACTATGAAAAATATTTTATAAAGCTGCTTTAGTAGAGTCCAAAGATAAAAATATGGAGGTGGAAATGAGCAGAATATAGTGTTTTTAAAGTCCTTCAGTAAGTAAAGAGAAGTGCATTTTTAAGAAACAAGTTTTCTCAATCAGTTTTTTTATTTGCTTTTTATTTCTACAAAATAAAGGAGGTTTCGAACTCTGCGGTTACTGAGTCGGCAGAGCGTTGGCAACTATTATGCACGATGCGCTTTAACTTTTTGTGGTATGTTATTTGGGGCATTGAGCAGTGGTTCCTAAATGCTTCTAGTTTGTAATTATATCACTTACAGTTGATTGCAGAATATCTAGAACGGAAAAAGTTGCACAAACTGACTTGTTGCAATGACGGCATCCTAGCACCGTGCCACGCTCAAAAATGTTTCTAAAGGCAGAGTGCATGGCTATGCTCCTGAATTTCCACTCCTGTGGCAATGGGACTGAACACATCTCAATTCAGAGATTAAGAGGTGTGGACTCATACTTTTGTCCACATTGTGTCTGTTGAATATCGATATTGTGAAATCTGTGTCACTCATTTAAATGGCGTGGTACTTCTCATCAACAAGTAAAAGCACTGGACCTTGATGAATGTCGGGAGGTGGATGAAGACCTTGTGTTGTTGAAATGAAGTGTGCTGATGTTGACAGAGTAATCGAAACTAAAGCCTTGTTGTCAGAGTTGTGGGCCCAGATCCTATTGCTGCGTGAATCATAGTAATTGGCTCTTGTCTCTGTGGTGGAGAACAACATCCATTAACGAGAGGATTTAGAGGGAGGCAGCGTTAGTTTGGCTTTAGTTTAGCGTTTGCAGCTCGAGAGGAAAACTATGAATATTTATGGGGGTGGCATTCGGGAATCTGTGTGTATATCCGTGGGATATGATTACGCTGTGCAGACCAAAGACAATCTCATAAAACAAAATTTTGTTTGTCTTGTGTGTTGATTTCTTCTATTTGCATAAATCCAGTTTTAGTGCCTTAAATCTTGGGTAGGCAACATGCGTTTGGTGTCATGACAGAAAAAAGAATCAATTATAACCTTTCAGCATATTTTAATTAAGCGGTCCAAAGGAAACCAGACTCCTGCACTTCCTCATGTGCTCTGTTTTCAGGTTTTAGACACACTAGCCTGTGAAGGGAGACTTCAGCCATTCGCTGTTGTTTCAGACCAGATCAGGTGGAGTTTAAATTCTGGATGAAACCAACATCAGGATTGGCTTAATTTTACCACAAAGCCATATAGTTGTCTGGTGGGAGAGGCTTAGAACAGAGAGGAGAGCTGCAGGAGATGGACGGCTGTGTTTTCCAAATTCTGGCTTTGTTTGTTTGGTTTTTCTTGATGTCTGTTTACTGCAGCTTTAATTAAATATTAGAATTAAGCGTGTAAAGAATAATTTTTACCCCTCAGCAGGTATTGGCATCCCCCTGCCGGGTGGGCAGGGTGACAACTTTTTTAACATAACTCCAGAACGAGGCAACATTGGATTTTTTAAATTAATGCCAAAGGTGCATCTTCTAAAAATCTCAGATGAGTTAAAATATCAGAGGTCAGGTTTTCTAAAAGTTTTCTGAACATGATACTTTGAGAACGATGTGACCAAGGATTTGTCAAATTGATACAATAAGTGTATCAGGGTGAGGATTGAGGGGATTGTGGGGAAAAGAATATTATGACAAAATATAAAAAAAAAAACACCCTAAAACTAGCAGTCAAATTATGATTTTTTGCATAATTAATAATGTTGTGTTTTTATTGCAGGATATCATCCATAAACCAGATGTGAGAAACATGTAAATGTTTCCTCTGACAACACTGATTCATCTACATCAGTATCCTGCCCTAAATGAGTCACTTAGGATGCCATTCATCTCTGCAAGGCGACATGATTGCAACATTCATTTATCTATTGAGGCAGAATTACACCATTTACTCATCCAACTGGACATTATTAGACTGTTCATTCATCTAATATGCGGCCATTACAGCTGAAAGACCTGTTTCCACCCGGGGAACATTAAACCTGCTTCTCAATGATTAGACTCCACTCTGCCACTCATATTGTTATATTCAGACTCGATAGGATTGATGAATGGCTGTCGTATGAAACTCTCATTAGATGTTAGTGTTTTCAATTTTAAGGACTGTTTGTTTCTCCAAGCGTCGTCTGAAAGTATTAAAAGCCCCTCAGCCGTACTGGCTGAATCAAAAATGCACCGTGGTGAAGTTGAAAGCAACACAGTGTTTCTTTGATCCTGAAAAGGTGATCATTTGGAGATACAAGGCAGCTCCTCTCCTACTGTTTATAACAATTCATTGGTTTTCACACACGCTAAGAGATGGAGACTAATCCATCTCCAACTGTGTCTGATATTGTGATATCCTCAGTGTGGTTCCTGTTGTTGATTTCTGCTATATGAATCACTCAGATGTGCTTTCCGCTCTGAAGACAAGTTTGGGCACTGAAATCCAAGGTCTTTTTTTGATTTGCTCAGTGAGACTGAGATGAATGTGAAAGGCCTGAAACCTATAACTGATAACACTCCAAGTTTGTTTTTCACTCAGTGGTATTTTAATGAGGCAAAAGATCTGATGCTATTGTAAGTTAACTTTAGAGAACAACTATGTTTGTGGAGTTGGCATTCATGAATCTTTGTCCATGTCTGGGTAACATGATACACTGCAGACTAAAGGCAATCTCATAAAAACCCCAAAAAACATTAATTATATTTTGTCTTTTTATTATTTTATTATCTTATTAGTAGTTATTTTAGTTATTTTTGAATATATTAAGTTTTTGTATGTTAAAGCTTGGGTAGACCCCCCTTTTACTGACATTAAAAAAAAAGCCCTTGTTGAGGCATGAACTCCATTAGGCCCTTAAAGGCGTGCTGTGGTATCTGGCGCAAAGATATTAGCAACAGAGCCTGTAAGTTGTGAGGTGGGGCCTCTGTGGATCTGACTTGTTTGTCAGCACATGACACAGATGGTCCAATGGATTGAGATCTGGGGAATTTGTCAACACCTCAAACTTGCTGATGTGCTCCTCAAACCGTTTCGGAACCATTTTTGCTTTGTGGCAAGGCGCGTTATCTTTCTGAAACAGGCCACAGACATCAGTAAATACCGTTTTCATGAAAAAGTATACATGGTCTGCAACAATACTTAGGTAGGTGGTACACATCAAAGGTTCCCAAAACATCACACTGCCTCCGCCAGGTTGCCTTCTCCCCAAACGTCATTTTGGTGTCAGGTGTTCTCCAGGTAAGCGACACACACAAACCAGCCCATCCACGTGATACAAACAAAAATGTTATTCATTAGACCAAACCACCTTCTTACGTTGATACATGGTCCAGTTCTGATGCTCACGTGCCCATTGTTGTCACTTTCAGCAGGTCACGAGTCAGCATGTGGACCCTGACTGGCCTGTGACTATGCAGCCCCATATGAAACAAACTGCAATGCACTGTGTATTCTGACACCTTTCTATCAGAACCAGCATTCATGCTTTCAGCAATTTGAGCTACAGTAGCTCGTCTTTTGGATCAGACCACACGGGCCAGCCTATACCGCCTACGCTCATCCGTGAGCCTTGGCCACCCATGACTCTTTCACTGGTTCACCACTGTTCCTTCCTTCGACCACTTTTGCTAGATACTGACCGCTGCAGACTGGGAACACGAGCTCCCGTTTTGGAGATGCTCTGACCCAGTCATCCTGCCATTGCAATATGGCCCTTCTCAGACTCCCTCAAATCCTTACACTTGTCCATTTTTCCTGCTTCTAACACATCAACTTTGTGTACATAATGTTTTCATTGTTTCATGTTTCTCCCTAATATATCCCACCCAGTAAAGGGTGCCACGATAAAGAGATAATCAATTCAGTTTACTCATCAGGGGTCATAATGTTGTGCTTAATTGGTGTACAATATGAGTTGACTTTGAAGAAACAAATAAATGCAAAAGGATTATAAACATTAACTTTCAGACAGCATTTATTTAATCTAGCACCAACAAAGTACTAACAGAAGTGCAGTGACCTGAGAGTAATCATTCCTTAGCTCTGCAGGTACGTGATAGGTCATGTATTGATCATTATGTGCAGCTCATAATAATTTCCCTCATTTCCATTTTGTCTGCAGTGCAGAACATTTTGAAGGCACAAACATTCAACCTCTTCAGTACTTGTCTTTTTGGCCATTTTGAACCACAGAATTTCACAAAGACTTGACTTTTAAAAAGATTTTATATCAAGCTCTAAACGTGTGTGTGTGTGTGTGTTTCCTGCTTTTTTCAATGGCGACAGAGGTGTGTGACAGCCCACTGGTCTCCAGCCTGCCACCGTCATCCTTCAAGAGCTCCTCCCAGCTGTCCAGCAGCCACGCACCAGGCTTTGCCAAGCTCAACAGACGAGACGGTGAGTTTGATGCTGTTGTTGAGTGGCTCATTCAATGGATAATTGTTGTTTTTAATGGCACTATATTGTAATACAAAGTTTAAGGGGCTGTTCAAAAACATTGTGTTTCAGAGCTTCCCCTTATGTGTAGATAAATGATAAATGAGTCACCTGAAGGCACTTTTCACCGTAAGGTGAAAGACCTTACATTATTTGGGAGAAAACAAAACAATCTAACAACCCCCTATGAGCAAACACTTTGCAAAGATGGGAAGGAAAAACTCTGTTTTAACAGTAAGAAATCTCCAGCAGAACTCGCCTCAAACTAGGGGGAAGCATAGGGAAGCAGGACAAAACACAGGGTAAGTAGAGAGAAGAAAGATTTTATGGCATGCTACCGTAGTATATAAATATATGAAGAGTGGCTGGAGAAGAAGTGCTCAGTGCATGACAGCGCATCAAGTACTGGTGCAATATAAGCCTATAGCAGTATAAGGGTTCAGGGTCACCTGATGTAGCCCTAACTATAAACTTTTTGAAAAAGGAAAGTTTGATTCTAATCTTAAAAGTAATGAGGGTGTCTGTCTCCCAAATTCAAACTGGAAACTGGTTTTAAAACGAGAGGGGGCCTGAAAGCTGAAGGCTCTGCCTCCCATTCTGCTTTTAGAAACCTTAGGAGCCACAGGTAAGCCTGCAATCTGAGAGCAAAGTGTTAGAATAATATGATACTGTGAGGTCTTTAGGATGTGGCCTTATTATTAAATGCTTTGCAAGTCTGGATCAGCTGCAGGACCATGCAACAACATGGCTATGGATGGAGTCCAAGGCAGTGGAAGAGAAGCTCTGGTGACAGCTGGTGAGGATGCAGGTTTCTTTTGGGAGCCTGGTCCGTTTGAATTTCCTGCAATGCCCAGTGATGGAGAGTGGAGGCGGCTCCTTAGTGGAGCCAGCTAAATATCCTGGGTGCATGGGATGGAATTAGGAAAGGTCAGTGATTGCTCTTGCTCTTTTGTACTGTGGCTTCATTGACCATGGACTGGAACGTTTAGTATCCAATGTGCTCCATGGATCTGAAGCATGAGATTGGGCTGGTCCTGGCCATGGCACAGTGGAGTTGCGGAGTGATTATTAGGTCCAAAAGCTACCAGAGTGTCAAGGACCTGTTGGCTTTATTTAATCTGGTAGAAGGTGAGGATACCTTGCTCCAGTTCTGTCTTTTTTCAGCTGAGACAGCTTGCACACCCAGGTGGGGAGGTAAGTGGTGACATTCTGAAAAACTCAGAGACAAATGAGCCATTGGAACAGCTGGTTATAAGCTAATGTTAGTCCAGCTAACTTTAGGCTTGAGTATCCTTTAAAAATAAACAAATAAATACATCACTTTCCCTCCGATAAACAGCTCGATTACATTATTTACAATTGCCTGAGTTTTACGATATAAAATTCACTTGGAAAAAAATCAGCTAACAGTCGGTAACACCTTCCAAAACAGCAGCACTTACTAACAGATAAGTTCTGGATCTCAGTATCACTATCATTGGTCAAAAGCTTCACTGACTCATCGATCTGTATGCTATCAGGCCCCTTTCACATTTTATGGCCTCCTCAAGAGAAAATAGATGGGAATGCTTCACACTGGATGTGTTGACAGCTAAAACAAATAGTGAACTGACAGCCTACTCTTACATAGATTAATGCCAGTTTGAGGTGACTTGGGGGGGGGGGGGTAAAACGTAACATATAATTGATCCATATCAGTTTTTCATCCCTGATTTATTGCGAAGTATTATCACATTCAAGTATGCTAAGAAACTGTGAGTACTAAACTGTTTTTATACAGAGACGGCAGTAGAAACTTTCCAGCCCTCCGCCGCCATCATGGAGAAATGCAGAATAGCTGGTCAGAGCCATTATGGAGTACAGAAGGTTAAATGTACTCTAAGAATACATTTTCCTTAAATGTAGATGGGATGATTCAAATTATTTTGTGGATCTGTTTGTTGATACAATACTTTTTTGGTGGGGAATAGCATTTTAATACTGGGGAGTTGCACTGCAGCAGTGGAGATCAGCTGAGGAAACATTTTTGTGAAGCGCTGGACTCAAAGCACAAAACAACAAACAAGATTTTTTTTTTCCTTCTTTACTCAATTTACTCAGACAAACAGGCAGCTCACTGGTGACTAGTTTAGAGGTAGACAGAGGATCAGAATAATTTATGAGACAAGACGAAACAGAAGAATGCACCAGTTGCTTTGTCTTTATTCTCTATTGACGCCATTTGTATTGGACGCTGATACTAGAGGATAACTGTGTGGTGTTTGTTTGTCCAGCATGAAAACCCAGCAGGGAATCCTGTGCTGGATGCTGATGTGAAGCTTTGACAAAATGAAGATTGTGGTTTGTTGTGGCACTTTCTGCAGGGAGCAGGCTTCAATGCTTTATCTTGACATCAAAGCTCTAAATCAGCTGGGAGGGTGAGATGGGTTTAATCTGGATCTGAATGATTTTCACCACCTGGGAAACAAAGAATCAGAGCATGGAAAAATTGTGCTGCAGCCGAGCCTGTTGCCAGTTTGTTCTCTTTGTTTCCTTACATGTCAGTGACTGGCTCTGAAATGCTGCTTCACTTAAAGTTAATGATGAACCAAGTTTTCTTTTCATTGTTCATTCTACGGTTTAAATGAATATATGGAAAGTGTAGAGATATCTTGGTATGTCACGCAACAAAGATAAGTAATCAAAATGAGGGGAACAAATGTGGATGCCGTAAATCAACTGAAGTTAGCTTTAATATGATTAATTTGACAACAAAGTGAACCAAAAAAAAAACTTAACAGGGTTGAAATTATGGTAACCAAACTCAAAAGAACAAACACAGAAATATGCACCAAATCTCAGTTTGTCTCTGAACTCCTTCTCCACAATCAGGAGTTCAGCAGCCTTCGCAAACAGGTACACCTTAGGCCCCTAAAGGTTCTTATATATATATATATATATATATGAGATATATTGATGTCACCATCTTGCTTTGTAACCTACCAAATGGCTAAAATGTCCCATTCTGAGCATTTGTGCACCTATAACATTTCATAAAAGCATTGTAACATTTTCATTTGACAAAACTTGAATACTGTGTTATGCACGAACCATGACATGGTTGCTCTGCAACCAGCTAACAGTAGATCAGGACCTGAGCATCGAAGGGGCCCCGCGAAAATGGGCTCATTTTTGTCAAATGCCTCAATAAGCTTTAGTTAGCTACCCTAAGAGGGTCACGCCACCGAGCCTCAAAAAAAGAAAAGGTTCTTCATTATCCCACAGCACTCGATATCCCATGTGAAAAAAGGAAAACAGGAACAAGAAGAGTGAGTCTCGAGATGAAGGACGATCTAGATAGGAAAACAAGATCTACCGCCGTGTATTTTCTTTAAAATAATGTCTTGGTGTGATTAAGTATATTGGTTTGCCAACAGCATGAACAGACCAGACTTTACTGTTTCATGGAAATGCACTAGTAAATGATCAATTAATGAATACCATTTGCTTGCTTCTGTTTCCTGAGCATGGAATTGTGCTTTCTGGCTCATTGTCACACTGCCATGACTCACTGCCACACTTGAATAGGACATAACTCTTCTGTTCAACTTTTGATGGCGGCACCATCTTGGCACGGCTGTTTCCACGTGAACACAACCACTAACTAAATAGAAGAAAAATGAAAAGGATTCAGAGTGTCATATTTTTCAGGAGACTCTCAAAAAGTTCTAGAAACATTCCTACCAACCAAATATATGATCACTATATCAGAACTCCTTACAGCTTCAACTTCTTGAATTGCAGTTGTGCATTGAAGCTGCCGTCTGCTACGTCCCGCAGTGAGAAAGTCTTGCTATAAAGGGCGTCTCTGAAAAATATGTTAAGCACACAGTTTGCTGGCTTTTTAAGTGATAGAGCAGCAGCTGTAATGGGCCAATAGAGAGAAGCAGCCACACTCCTGTGTGGAAAGATCAGCCCTAATCTGACCGTCATTGACTGCATCATTCACAGTTAGAGTCTGTGGTTCATGATGCTGAAAAACACATTACAGAGCAGCCATTTTCACAAATTTATTGACTCTTAAACTCCAAAATTCTGCTATTGATCTTTCTTTCTAGAGTCAACCAATTTTAAAGTTTGATGACATTTGTTTTTTTTGGTGTAAACCAGTGGTAATCTGTTGTAATCTATGGTTTTCATCTTGATTTAGGAAATTTATAATGTATTATGCATTGTATCTGACAAGAGATGGTGACAGTTACAGTCTGATGACAAGAGTGCATGTGACATTTAATTTACAATATTATGTATGCTAATGATTTCCAGAATTTCTTGTGGTCCTATTTTAAATGTTTCATTGTTGATTATTGAGCCTAGTCTCATTTCCATATATTGCAATTTTGACGGAGATATGCAAAATACATCCCCCAGCAACAGTGCCAGGATAGTGACTCGTCTCATGTAAATGATGGTCAGGATCACTTGAGGTCACGTTTTAAAAAGCCATGTTCCTGAACCTGACCAAGTAGTTTTTGTGATGGACAAGAACTCAATGAGTGAAACGGTATGCTGCTGTGGTTGTTCAGTCTTCTTATTGACTCCAACACCACCACTCCATCAATTTTCATTTATAATAGACATCCAATTAATGTTTACAAGAACCCTTTAATGTTTAAAAGTTAACGTTTGAATTCAAAACTAAAGTGCTTTAAGGATGCGAGTTTGTTCAGTGCCAAAAAGCTGACACACAAACTTACCAGTTTGTTTTGAACATAGTTGCGCGTTTAGAAGCTAAAAAGCCAGCTATTTCTTTCAGGAGTTGGTGAAGACTGAGAGAGAACCTAAATGAGAGTGAGCAGTGGATTTACAGCACATTCACCAAGTGGCAACAATCCATTTGCTGGATTCATATGAAGGTGGCTGACAGCTCTAAATGATAATAATTTGTCAGGATTGCTCCCCCAAGTGGACAGATTAAAAATAAAAAATAATAATTAATGACCAATTCAGTGCCATCAGTGTCAGGTCATACACGATACTCATGGCTCATAACTGTAAAAAATAATCAGTAATCATGTCAAGCTGAGAAAATGTAGAGATTAGGAGTAGGAGTGTAATGAACAGCCACTGTGCTGCTGATGGCATCATAAATCAGGTCCAGCTGTCATTTCACTACTGCGCATTTCAGATCTAGCAGTAGTGGCAGATCAGTGTCACATTTCCTTCCCAGCTGTATTAATGGTGTAAAGCCCACACGATCCCGGCTGTTTGCTGAGGAAATCGATGAATTAATGAACGCCTCCATCTCATTTTAAACTTCTCATGCTGCTGATGCTGCTAAAACTCTGCCTGCTGTAGCTGTTCTCAGAGGAGCAGCTTCACTTTCAGTTCATTTACTCGCTAAATGAACAGCGATTATCAAAGCCCTGAAATGCCGCCTATATGTAAATGCATGTATTGTTAAATTTGGGCTTTAACTTCAAAAATTCTCTGTCATTTTACTGGCAGTTATCAGATTGTTGTCAGTAGGTTCATTGTGAAAGTTCATGCCTTGCTGACTGACATGAAGCACCCGGTGAGTGCCTTACCAGCACCATCCTCAAAAAATAAGACATTTAAACTTGTAATCCTCAAAATGAGCTTTGTAAAACATTTTTGAAATATCTTTTACAAATCTTTATTTTTCAACATTGTTTCTTAACAACAACGACTGGAAAAAACATCTCATTTTAATCCCTTTTAAAGTTTTTTGTACTTTCTGCTCAAATTATATCTGCTGCACTGAAGAAAAAAAATGTTCACAGGCTGAGAGCGATTTTAATCTTCCTCTGAGCAATTTTATTTTACAATATACCAAAATCATAAAATGTTATCACATAGGATGAACACCAATCAGTTAAATTATTCAAGACTAGATGAGACACTGACTTGCTTGGCTACACTGTTGAGTTGCTTGGCTTGCTTGACTACAGCAATAACACCAGTGCACGCTAATGGCTGCTTAACTCTAAGACGTTACCATAAATTATAAAACAGCTTGCAGGCATTACCTGTTGGATCGTTGTCTGCGGTGAGGACAATCTTAATCATAGGCCCAAAATTCACTGTGGAAAATTGCAGTTTAAAATTGAGGTTGACCGATGGTTGATCATATTGCGGTGCGTTGTTAAACAATATTTCAGAGGTGAACAAATCAGATGTAGTTCTTGAGTTTTTTTTCTAATAATGAAGCATGCTTAGCGGACTTGCTGAACAATTAAAAGCCTCACCTGAAATGACCACAAACTCTCTTTGATATTATTCTTTGCTGGATAGTTTTATCACACGAAGCTCAGTTAAGCGCTGATGAATGTGTTTGTCTTGTGTACTGTAAAGCGTTCAGAGCGATGCACACATCCTTTTTTCATAGACGACAGATACTTTTGAACGGTGGCGCACTCATTTTTTTGTGCAGTCACTGTATTTTTACATCTGGTTGCAAAAAAACCCTGGAAAGCTCTGCCAAGAGGCTCGTTGAAGATAAATTCCTTTCTTACCAAAAACCTGCAGGATGAATCACTCACTATTTTGAGCTCCCCACCTCTCTGTTTAGATCCTCCTTCATTTTGATTTCCTGTTCTTACAGTTTATCGCTCATTTCTCGTACAAGCCTCTTTTTTTTTTTTTAAATCCTAGCACTATTCTTTTCACCCTGTCCCTTTCTTCTGCTTTTTATCTTTTAATTTAGCTTCTTATTAGT
>VUQK01020333.1:26605-38819 GCA_015106715.1 Bujurquina vittata
ATAATTAAGTAAAGAAATAATTGTGGTTAGTGTTACATTAATTCCATAGGAAATGAATGTACATCAGTGCAATGACATCTGAAGTGATGAAAATGGTGTGTGTGTGTGTGCGTGTGTGCACAGTGGGGCTCTGGTCAGCATTCTCCTCTTTCAGAATCGACCATCTGGTGTTTGAGCTCTGAGGCGTTACTTTGTCCTGACAAAGCACTTCCACACACTCACGCACATACTCACGCACGCAAACACACAAATACAGATTCTGGCTTCTTCTTTGTCTTATAACTGTTGTCTCTGCATCTGAAAACACATATATTTAATTATAATAAGCTTGTATATTGCAAATCAATAGCTTACACCACCACATTTAATGACAGTGTTTTGGAAATAGACACATTGCTGCTAGCTAAATGTACAACAAACCAATATTATTTGTAAGGGGGGGGGAATAACATTTTCAAAGCTCGGCTTGTTTTGGGAACCGTTCGTTTGGTTTACTTTTCTTCTTTCAACCTATTGACCTAGAATACATCCGATCGATATGCCACCACACCGCTCCTTATTGGTGATGTGTAATACGGAAAAGGAACCTGCACCGCTGCTGTAAAACTAATCAATGCTTGGCACCACAACTCCTTATTGATGATATTTTATATAGCAAAGGATGCAGTCTTGCAGGCAAACTTTAAAACTAATCAATAGATCACACCACAGCTTCTTAGCACTGCAATATTTAGGAAAGGATACAAATGGCCTGGCAACTAATCAATGCATGGAACTACATCCTCTTATTGATGATGCTTTTTTCTGAGAAATGTTAGAGAATTCACAGCAGCGTGCGGTTGTTTATAAGGAGCAAAAATATCTTAGCAGTGAGGTTAAACAAGACGTAGGATGTTTTGAGGATTGTATTGTGTGCCTTATTGCTTATCCAATTGCCAAGAAGGCAGTTAAAGGCAGCAGTACACAAAAAGCTGCATTGCAATGGATGGTGAGACTATTGCTAAAGATGTTGATTAGGCAGAAATATCACAGCAACTGCTGCATGGATTACCATTGGATTTTGTTCATCCATGCGCATACCACTCGAGGAACTGCATTAACTTTGATGACCATTGGTAAACATGGATGGGGATGTCACAATACTGGAAATTTTGTAGATGGTAACAATATCACAGTTACACAGATTCTCAATACCCAATTCAATACCTAAACAAAATTTATATTCCTTTAATATCTCTTCATTTAAAGGTAAACTCCATTTAAAAAGTCAGTTTAAATCATTAACAAGTTTATTTAAATGTTAACATGTCTTGTTAATAGGATACAGGCTGAAATGTTAGGATAGTTGTTTAGAAGCCTACTAACTTTATTATGAAAACATATTTTAAGTACTTCAGTAAATTGGAAGTATTTCCTTCTTATTAAGTCAGGGCAGAGCTATCATGGCATAGTCATCTTTTATGTGTGAAGGCATTGGAAGTATCAGTTAGGGTGACACCCGTACCTGCAAATGTTAGCATAAGCTCGGAGATTAGGTTTGTGTTTACTGCAGTGTTTGTTTGTTTGTTTTTATTTCGGTATTGTCTGGTGCAATGCAGCAATTTTTCCAATTCAAGACAAAACAATCGCAGTTTCCTCTTATGGGAAACAATAAAGTAACCTTAATTACATTTATTGGATTTTTAATAACATAGTATTTTATATCTATTCATATATCTTTATATGTACTGTCTGTGTGTGTAGCAAAGAAGCACCACATTGCACTCCTTCTGTAATTGTACAGTACTGGAGATGGGTAGTCATGATTTATGGTGTACTTGTATATGTGTTCGTGGTTAGAAAGTGAGTGTGAAGGTATGAATATGTGGAAAACAACTCACCCAAGGACAAATGAGAGACACAAATAAAAAACTGTAACGGCTGAAAGTTTGTAACACTGAAAATTGTTGTTGTTGTAATTTTGTTTTTACTCTTCTTTTGATTTATGAAGACAAAAGGGACTTGTGATGAAATTCCAACACATATCAAGTGTAAAATGGCTATTAGGAAACATTCTCTGCAATAAAACAGCAGAATCTGAGTTCCTTGGGACCTTCAAATTAAGTTTTCTGCATTGCAAGCATCAAATCCTCAGTTTGACCAAAGCAAGTAAAGAATAACCTAGACACAGTGTGTTCAGCTATTGGACAGAAATGGGTTTTAAACCGCTAACTTTTTGCAGTGCATGTTTATTTCTGCATCCGGAACAACGAAACATGACTTAAAGGTCAAACAATTCTTTAATCTGTCACATTCTCGCACACACACACTCACACCTCTACATGGATGAAGGTTTATTACTTTATACCACAAAGGTTGAAATGTAATAAATCAATTGTTTTTATTATTATTTTTGTCTCTCTGCAGGAGCTGGAGGTTGGTCACCTCTTATTTCAGACAGGTATCAGTGGCTTGAGGTTGACTTGGGTGAGCGGACTAAGATCACAGCTGTTGCCACACAAGGCCGTTATGGCAGCTCTGATTGGCTAACGTCTTACCTGCTGATGTTCAGTGACACAGGACACAACTGGAGGCAGTATAGACAGGAGGACAGTATTGGGGTGAGTCCATACAGCAATATGTACTCCCAAACAACAAACTGAAAACCTTAGAATTCTTTTTTAATGTTTTTAATTATTGAAACCAGTATAACTAATACTACCTTAAAAATTGTAAAGCACTTATGCACAAGCATCACTATATTGATTGCAGCTAATTTTCCTGGACTACTGCAGTCATATTTACACGTACAGATGATTTGGTGTTTAGTAGGTCTGATTTGCATGAATCAGTCAGTCCTGCAGAGATAATCACAGTCATCAGGAGCCCTTTGACTCTTCATTAATAATGGATGAACCAATGAAAGGACTCTGCTGACTCTGCGGACCTGTTGCCAAAACACTTAAGCTGCTGTTGATGGACACGGAGTGAGACAAGGAGACTGAGACATGCAATTCAAATTAAAGGCCTTCTGAATGCTAAGATGATACAAGTGACTTTTCAGGCTTGAAACTGTATTCTAATAGTGTTCAAAGAAGATTTCTAATAATGTAATTGTACTTTTCTTTTCTGTGGCTACAAAGTTCAGAACAGTTTCCACACTGAGTCACTCTTCCGTAATTTCACCTAAACCTTATATAACTGCTGATATATTTGAGATAAATAAAAGCCATCTGTAGCAATGGCACCTTTATGTAGATTGCACAACTTACTTTGAATGTCAAAAGCAGTCATCCCTGCAGGAGTGAAGAAATGAGTCAGAAGAGCTGCTGAAGCACTGAGTTATTGCCTCCCAGCATTTCTCTTCAATGCTTTCCTTTCACACAGGGTCAGGTCAAACTTGTACTCGGCCCACTGTGAACATATGGGTCAGTGTCATAGGGATACTGAGTAGTTTTTGAGTTTTTCTGATCTGTAAGAAAACAGCAATGAATCCTGTCAGCACAGTGAACCTGTTGTAAATATGTCTCTAGTGGCTTTAATGTCAAATCCAGTGGTCTAGTAAACATGTAAAACATGGTATATTGCCCCACTGAGAGCATGACCATTTATCCAGGGTGAAGCTACATTTGTTACAGTGCTGCAGAACGGAGCTTTCGATTAGAAGTCGAGCTGTGGCAATTTGCTACTGTCAGAAGAATCCAGCTAATCTCAGCACAGAGGATCTTCTTTGAGAGAGAGCAGAGGACAGCTCTTCATAGCTTAAAAACATGTTGATCTGATGCTCTACATAAACTCTGCACAATCCCAGTCACATTTCAAAGGGTTTCTGAACTTTTGTGAATCAGGCAGCTAGGCTTAGGGAGCCTGTCAGAGGAGAAAGTTGATGGCAAAGCTGCTGGATCAACCGCGGCGCCTTTTCTGCAGGGGGTTCTGCTTTCAGCATACTAGGCTGAAGACCAGGGATGTATTTTTCATGCCACGAGAAACAAAGACTTAGGGGAGGATGTTATAATTGTATCATTATTCCCAGAGACACATAGGGTAAGCAGGGTAAGTAACTCTACAAAGTGAGACAGTGGGCGCCCAAAACCAGAGGAAAGCATAAAACACAAAGGAAAAGATGAGACTTAGTATGGCTCAGTTTCTTTTTTCTTTTTTTATCAAAATTATGACAATCATCTTCTTTGTCTGCTTTCTCTCTTGTGTTGGCTCTATTGTATAAATAAAATGACACTGGAATAAATGAGCTTTCAGCTGTCTTGAGCGCATGATAGGATGCACATTCATATATATATATATATGTATATATATATATATATATATATATATATATATATATATATATATATATATATATATAAACATGAAAACTTAAGAATTTTTTACCTGACAGATGCTTACAGTTGCCTAACGTACAGGTAACAGCTTTAGTGCACCTGTCCATGTCAGGTAAATTCAACAATTGAAGTATTGGTATGAACAGTGCAAGACAGAACACTGAGTGTTTGTCTCCAAGGACTCTTTCAGGGCCCTGCTCTTTCTACAAAACCATTTGCTGAGACCAGTGCTCTTCTGGTTCATCAGCTGAGAGGAAGAACTATGTCCAGCTGCTCAGTCTAAAAATAAAACTTGCCCATAACCCAGACATCTAATACATGGCTCCTAGGGCCATCTATTAGTTAACATATTGTTGGTGTGTTTTGTGTGTGTGTGTGAGTGTGTCCAACACTGAAACTGCTTTGTTCCCTTTAGTAGAAACAACAGCGGAAGCTTTTATTATAGAAGCTTGGGCATCACAGTGGAACAGTGGTTAGCACTGTTGCCTCACAACAGGTCTGAATCCACCTAGGTCCGGGCCGTTCTCTGTGGAGTTGTTCGCGGCGTGTTTGGGTGGGTTTTTTCTAGGTACCCCAGTTTCCTCCCACAGTCCAAATACATGTACTTAGTGGGGTTAGGTTAATTGGTGATTCTAAATTGCCCATAGGTGTGAATGGTTGTCTGTCACTGTGCCTGTACAGGGCGTACCCCACCTCTTGCCCTATGACAGCTGAGATAGCTGTAAATTTTTAAAGACAGACTATTTATTGCTATTCCAAAGCAACATTATAGCAACATATCATTTACTTTTTTCTGTTGGTTCACTTCCTTAGTTTTGTCTGAAAAATCCAATGATCATCTGAAAGATTGAAATAAAAATTTGTACAGACATTTGTGGTTATGCAAATGAAGAACTGTTGTGGAAATTTTAATTAAAAGTGTCATTATTGCAGAAAGAATACTTCAGGAGACTCAAGTTCCAAAAACATATATTGGCCTATGGAACCAAGAAAAACAAGATAACACAGTGTACATTTTTCTAATTAAGACAGATAGCCCATGGCCTTGAGGTTAGGATTCATACTGTGTGACTGATTTGTGTACTGATTTCTATCTGTACCCATTAAAACTTACAGCCAAAAACATATCTTAAAAAAACAAACAAAAAAAGCAAACTTAGTGCACTGTTATCAGTCTCAGATGGAAGTTCTGTAATGATGGTAGATATTATGCCATTTGTCACTGTAAGCATGTTAGCATGCTGATGTTAGCCTTTTGCTCATAGTCATAATTGTGTCAGCAAAGCTGACTGTAGACTCGTAGTCTTCTTAAAATGATTGATATACACTGTATTTGCACAGCTGTATTACTACATGCTAATGCCCTTTGGTGATGCATGCAGATATACTCAGAGATGCATTGCAAAATCCGAAGTAGTCACTCAATGGTCTGTAAAACAAAGTAAAACCAGGAACTATCTCCCAAGCCATCCAAAATCCAAAACATTTTTAGTTTACAGCAGGAGTCATACACAGGAAGACCCTGTGGCTGAGCAAGCAGCAAAAGTACAGCCAGTCTAGAATTCAAAAAACAAAACTTCAATAAAGCTTGGAAAAACCAAATGGACTGATTCATATGGTGCTTTTCTAACACAGACGGTCTCATTGACCCACTCACAAACACATTCATGCAAGCATTTTCTGCATCTAAGTGCTTTCTGTCCAATATTCACATTCTCAACAAATACATTGGGAGCAACTCAGGCTTCAGCATCTTGCCCAAAGATACTTTGGCATGCAGACTGAATCAGCCAGGGATTGAACCACCAACCTTCTGATTAATAGATGACCTGCTTTACCTTTGAGCCAAAAGCCAAAGACATGGAAACACAGTAAAATACAGATGTGCTTAACTTCGAAAGGAAGATGTCAGTCATTTGGGAAGTGCCACAGAGACATAAAGATACAGTTGTGGTCAGAGGTTTGCACTGATGGGTGTGTGAATGTCATGGTAATTTAGGGCTTTTAATAATTTCTTTGAATGGTTCTTTTTCCACAGTGGAATGACTGTACAACATACATCTTTAATGACTTTATAAAACAAGAATTGGGTCTACAAGTTTAAATTACTTTGGATTTTCTCTAATCCACCAAGGGTCAAAAGTATGCATACTGGCTCAAATATATACATAGATTCACTTAATCTTTTATTAATATGGGCTAAATATTCTAGAATATCTTTTAACTTGACAGGGCCTATTAACTTCTCCTTAGTGATCAAACAATTTTATGTAAATCCAAGTTATTAGGATGTGTCACCATTTCGTCAAGGTCTGGAAGAAGATGCAAATTGTCACCCACAGATAAGAGGAAACTGGTGGTGATGTTCAGGAACAACCCAGGAACCACCAAGGCTCAAGCCTGCCATGACGTGGCAGAAGATTGAGCTATTTGGCCACAATGACAAGAGGTATGTTTGGAGGAGTAAAGCTTACAAACCTAAGAACACTGTCAAGCATGGTGGTGGTGGCATCATGCTCTGTGGTTGTTCTGTTGCCAGTGGAAGATGGAAAACTACCTCCAGTTTCTTCAATGAACAGCTACTGTATAGAAACAGCTTGAACCTTGGACACAATTGGGTGTCAGGACAATGATCCCACATAAACATCAAAACTGGTTTTAGAATGAATGAAGCAGGCTAACGATAAGCTTCTGCAATAGCCTTCCCAACACCCTGACCATACCTGTATTGAAAATTGGTGGAATACACTTACAATTTGGGTCTGTGCCAGGAAGCCAAAAGCCAACTAATATAAATTACCATTATCAATTCTACCAAGAAAAGTGGTCAAATATCCATTCAAAAGCTTTTTGGTTGCTACCAAAACCATTTGCTCAAAGCAGAACGTTCTAATGCACATTTAACCAAATATTAGTGAGTGTGTGTGTATGTATTTGAGCCTATAGATGTACTATTGACCCTTTGTGGATTAGAGAAAATCCAAAATAAATTCAAACTTATGCACCCAGTTCTTGTTTTTATACTCCTTTAAGACTTTGAGAGTCATTTCACTCTGGAAAATAATTGTTCAAAGAAATCATTAAAAACCCAAGATTAGCATGACATTTATGCCAATAATGAGTGTTTGAAAACTTCTGACCACAACTTTCTGTCTGACTGTCATCACAGTCTGATGGAGGAGTAAACAGAAATCACACGGGTCAATCAATCTGTTTAGTAAAAAAAAAATTTCAGTTTTTTCATGTAAGAAGAGTGCAGTACATGTTCTCTTGTTTGTGTTTTTAGTCTTTTCCAGGTAACAGTAATGCAGACAGTGTGGTTCAGTACAAGCTGCAGCAGCCAGCGATTGCCCGCTTCTTCCGCCTCTTTCCTCTTGACTGGAACCCAAACGGGCGGATTGGACTCCGACTGGAGACCTATGGATGCCCTTACAGTAAGTCTCATCTTCTTTGCTGGACCAATTGAACCCTATACAGGTCTGAATCTGTATCACCATGGCAGCTCAGGCTTCACACATAATCTGCTGTAGCACTTTGGTTAGATCAAATAATTTTATTACTTAATAATGTTAAAGTAATGAAGCAAATGTGAACTACACAGCTCCAATGCATTTAACTCACATCACTGAGTAAGTAATATGAGAAATTGTACAAAGCAGAAATAGTAAACTAATGTAATAAAAAGAATTGTAAAACATTTAGAACATTTATAAAACAATAGCACAACCACTAAGCATTATTAGATTATTAATATATTGAAAGCCATTTATTCGTGTATAAAATCTATCTTTAATCAGATTCCAGGACTATAAGTTTGTCACAGTTATTAAAAGAAAGTTAATGTGAAATAATATGGATAAATTAACTGCATGCAAGCTCACTGTGGAATGATTAAAGAGGCTGAAGAGAAGGCTTTTGATAGAAATGAAATGCCAAGCTCTTAAAAAATACTTTCTAACCTCTAATTAAAGAGAAATATTAACATTGTACATGTAACAGTAATTGTTTCTAGCTTCATTAATTAAAGTATGTTGTGTTCTTGGTTTACACTGTTTTCGTAACCAAGATGTTAACACATCACTTATCACCCCTTTTGATTCTGTTATATTTTGTTTTGTGTTTTTTGTTCTTTTAACACCATGAAGCCTAAAGCCTGCCAGCTATTATCTCCCTCGCTCACATTTTTAATTTTCACCTCTGTAACCAACCCCAACAACCATCCATTTCACACATTTCTCACATAAGCCAAAAACATACTGTGATAGCAATTTAATTGGCTTTTTTTTCATTTTGCTGATCCACAGATTTACAGAATTAATTAAAGTTAAAGTAAGCCCGAACCACAAAGCTTAGTTTTCAGTCACACGTGTAAGCCATGCACCTTCTTGTTTCAAAACACTTTTTTTTTGTCACATTTACTCCTACTCAATAAATGTGAAGTATGTCACAGTTTCTTTATTGCATTCAGTCACTGTTTGCATTAAAAATGAAAATGTCACTTCTGCTTTCACTGCTTAACTAATTTAGCCTTGCTGTCAGGGAAAATAGTTGAATATAAAAACCTTATGGGGAAAAGCTGTTTCATCGAGCAGCGTCAGTGAGTTTGACGGCTTCTGACTTTTGAGACAAAGAATTATTATTCGTTAAAGGTGTTTTATGGAGTTTCCTTGAAAAGTTTTATTTTCTTTGTTTTACAAAACAAACTAAAATGTGAGGATTCCTTAAAAAAACATATATTTTGATCTGATCAAATCAGGTATATGATTACTGTTAAGCTTGTGTCTTGATGTGATTGCATCCCTCCTTTACAGCACAGTGTAACATAACGTCTAAACATAAAGTCCTGAGTGCTCTACTGAGGTTTGGTTTCATTTTCAGCCTCTGATGTGGTCAGTTTTGATGGCGGCAGTGGCGGTCTGGTGTACTGGTTGACTTCTGGGCTTAGGCGGACATCCAGAGATGTTATCACTCTGAAGTTTAAAGCCCTGAGGAATTCTGGGACACTGCTGCAGGCAAAGGGACAGGGAGGACTCAGCCTGAATCTGGAATTAGAGAGAGGAAAGCTACTGCTTCTGCTGAGACAAGGTAAAACACACTGATCTATTGATTGATACTGAAGAACTATTTACATCTGTAAATAATATACTGGTGTATACAAGAGAATTCAGTACAACCACAATATCCATCAGCAAAAAAGATAGTGGTATGCAAATCATACTCCAGGGTCTTTAAAATATGAAGCACGTTGAGATGAGTCATTAACTGGAGCTACATAAAAAAAACTGAATATCAAACCCAAGAAGACCTTTAGTGGTTTATATTGTTGGATTTATGTCTCACTTTGGTATTTCTTTAAATTTTGAAGGAGAAGTACTTTTATTTGTGCAATTAGACAGCTTATTGTCCTTGTTTTCTTTAGACAACGATCTGTTGAAATAATTTAAAAAAAAAAAGAGATCTCATTAGTTGCATGTAAGATACTTTTTGTGTAGGTACAGTATAGAACATCTGTTTAAAGGTCAAGGACAATATAAAAACATCTAAATTAACTGTAGATTGGTTTTTGGTGGGTGAGCTCAATTACATGTATGTTGCCACCTGATTGGTTTAAATCTTGGCTCCAAATTCTGCTTTTGGGTCTCTGTCTAGTTACAACCATGATGGATGGCGCCTGTTGAGTGTGGCATGTGTTAGGGCTGGACTATTCAAGACTTGATGCATGGCAGGTGTGTGCGTGCATGTGTGTAAATGGGGTTAAACCAGAGGTTGTCTGGCTGCCATGCTGAATCATCACCATATGGCACACCTCTCCTCAGGAAGCCCATCTGGTTGCTAAAATACCTCATCCATCTATCCATCTTCTCTCACTTGCTCCATTTCACGAACTTCAGAACATCTTTTCTTCTTTCATTAGCTGCTAAATACACCGCCGTGTTCATAAGCTTGTTCTTAAACATTGCAGGAAATTAAATGAAGCGCTGAGTGTAATTTTAAAATTGTGTTCAAGTTAACGTTGAAGTTTATTTGCCAAATACACAGTAAACATGCAAGTAAAACGCGCAGTCAAATGCGCATGTACCAGTCTGCCTGTACCGGTGAACAAGAAGACATAAATAGAGGATAATTCCAATCAACTTTTTAAAATAATAACTAGTTAACATAATAAGCTAGTATCTCAACCATAGTCCAGGGATATTGAATAATTGAGTAGTCTCATTTAGCAGTCTGGTGGCTTGAAGGTAACCCCCCCCCCTCCTCTGCAGTGTGTCTTTTGTCCTGTCTCTCTCCCCTCACCCCCAACTGGTCACAGCAGATAACTGCCCCTCCCTGAGCCTGGTTCTGCTGGAGGTTTCTTCCTGTTAAAAGGGATTTTTTTCCTTCCACCTACTCCAAGTGCTTGCTCATAGGGGTAATCTGATTGTTGGGGTTTTGTCTGTGTTATTGTAGGGTTTTTACCTTACAGTATAAACTGCAGTGAGTGACTGTTGTAATTTGGTGCTATATAAATAACATTGAATTGAATTGAATCAAATCACAGTAGTCATTTTTTTAGATCAGGCCCACAACTGCTGTATCATCACCATACACAACTATGATGTTGGACTTAGCTATACACTAATGGGTCTTATGGTTTTTTGGATTTCAGGTTCAAGTCTGTACTCTGGAATTTAGAGGCGCCACACAAAACTTAGGTTAACTGTCAGGAATTGATATCGCATTTTTGCTTCATTGCCAGCCCCTGAACCTTGGGGGGGACCTTCACATGCCTTGAGCTATACAAATTGAAATCAGGACAGCTGGAGGCATCTCTAATCAGTCATTCACACCAAAATTTATGAAACACCCAGGTGTGGACTTTGTAGACTACAAACAACTGCTAATTGTCAGTAATCACTGATGTATGATGGTCGTTCATGGTGAAAGTAATTCTTTTCATGCCATGTTAAACATGCTCAAACGGCAGCTTCACTGTAACTTCAAAAGCTTTATCCGCTTAATAACTCAGCAACTATATCATCTTCAAAAAGACAAAAAAAAGAAGACTTTGATCATGAAGAGAGACCTCAGCTCAGTGGAAATCAAAGCTGCCCACTAAAATGACAGAGTTAGTAAAGGGTTTTAGAAACATTAAGCATGGTATCTTCTTTCTTCTGCCAATTTCTAAAAAATTTTATATCCTGTTCCGATTATTGCTTATCTCCCTAGATCTCCTGCTATATCACATTTGCCTCCAAAACTGCCATCTTTGTGTCTCATACATTCTGTTTTTCTCTTGCAACAATACTTTGAATATAATATATACTGTTTTTCTTGGCTGAATGCCCTTCATCTTTCTGATCATTTCGGTCCGTCACATCCTTTTCTTTTCTTCCTCGTCCTTGCCCTGTTTAACACTACAAACACCTTTTAGGTTACATACTGTGTAATTTAGGTTATCTGCTGTGTGCATTGACCCTTAACTCACACATGGTCTGTTTTGGTGAACTATCCCCAACACCGCCAGGTCTGATCCTCCTGCTGCAGAGGCTGTTTCACTTTATGAGGCAAGACTAAGTAACAGCCAGCACAGGAAACAGCAACACTGTCCTGGAAACAAAGACAAAATATTATAAGAGTCATGAGTTTAAGTTGATTTTTCTCAGACTGAGTTTAATATGAAACCAGTTACTGTAATCGGTGTGCTGCACAGTGCATTATGTATTATATATGATAGTGATAAAATATAACTAATGCATAAAATTTCTTTTTTTCCATTATATTTTATGTTGTAAGTTGCCCAGCCTTTGTTTTGTGCCACTATTTTGTCAGTTGTCTTCTTGTGTTTTAACTTTACATAGATTCAAAATACTCTAATTATCCTAAATATTAGAATTAAAGCCCAACCAATACATATA
>VUQK01020335.1:1815-21858 GCA_015106715.1 Bujurquina vittata
AACCTTCTCTGACAGAAGGTCGTGGGACTCAAAGCCTGCTGCTTTTTGACCTCCGTGTGTGGAATAACGATGAGAAAACCGCCAGTGTTTTTCGAGGTCAGCAGCTTCTACCTCAGTGTACATCAAGAAAAGTGTTTATGATATGCGTGCGTGCGTGTTTGTCTGTGTGACAGTCACCTGTTTATAAATTAATAAACAGAATAGGGCTGCAACTAACGACAATTTTAGTAATAGATTAATCTATCGATTATTCTGATGATTAATCAATTAAAGGCACGTTCTGGAGCTTTTTCATTAAACCACTTAAGCTATTTTTTTAATAAAATATTAGAAATACATTAAATTCAGTTATTTTCCTAAATAAGAAAATAAACATTTTGCCTAAAATGAAACAACATAGCATTTCTTCAGTGAATTTGAACCAGGTGTAGCTAAAACTATTTCACTTGAGGAGTTTTGGGTAAAAAATATTTACAGACAAAGGTCTGTAAAAGGTCTATAAAATGTATATATATTTTGTATATATATTTTGTACAGTTTTGGCTTAATTACTGCTGTGAATATGTAGTTTTTTCAGCAAATGGCCTTTTTTTGAGTCTGTACTCCAGTTAACGATTAATCGATTACTAAATTAGTTGTCGATTATTTCAATAATCGATTCATCACGATTAATCGTTTCAGTCCTAAAACAGAGAAACATATTTCTAATTTCCCTTACATTTCTGTCATACAACAAAGTGCTTAAGCTCAGCCTTCAGCCTGTGCCCATTAAGTGAGGATCATACCAGCCTCTGTATCTCTGCCTTTAACAGTCACAGCCTGAATGCCCTCTCAGAGCTCGAGGGAAAGGTCTTCTTGAATCGTGCAGATAGTGCTAATTAGCATTAGCCTACATTAGCATCAATGGTATTATTGCGACAGTGCAGCTGCTCCGTAAAGAAGACAAGCTTCTACAGACAGAGCTGCATTAACTTAATGACCAAAAATAACAATTATGGCTGCTGGTTTTCATTAGCAAACACAGTTACTCACAAACAGCTAACAAGACTTGGATTTGCAGTTCTTTCATTCAAACACAACCGTACCTGTAGTGCTGATTTACTAGTGACTGGTCCTTAAAGTGGCGGCCTGATACGGCTGCAGGTCAAGAGGTGAGCGCTTTAGTTCTTTTGAGCTAAAGAACTAAAGTATTTCAAAATTGGCCTTGCAGTCAAAGACATCAACAATGGATTATAGCAGCGTAGCTATTTACATAAGCAGTTCACTCAGTGCCCCGCTTCCCAGAGGTGCCTTTGAGAAGAGAGAAGATTGTATCATCCCTTCTAGGTCCTTACTAACGTTCCGCATAGAAGGAGAGGACAGAACACCATTTTATGAAGCAGGACACAGTGTTTAGAAACAGGCTGTGATGTACTGGCCCATAACTCTAGATCAAATGGCAATATATGTACTAAAAGTAATTTTTAAATGTAAGATCATTATGATCAGTGGTGCAAACCAATGGCCAGAACTGCTTTATACCGCAGTTACATTTACAAGGTTTTGTATAATATACGAACACGCTGCCCGAAAAATCCCAAACAGAACAATAAATAAGAAATGGCATAATATGACACTATATATTATCAGGGCTTCTGCCCGGAATGCTGTTAACCCCAGAGGCTTCAACCGGCAGGGGACGGGAGGGGTTTTAATGCTGCACTCAATTAATGCAGCACTATCAGCTGCTATAACACCAACTGCGAGGCAGAGGCAGAATAATGGAGCTGTATCAGTCTAGGAGCATTTCTGCACACACAGTGGGTGAAGAGAGAGAACGCAGGGGGGTTATTTCCCTCTTTGCCAGCTAGAAACCAAAAAAATCACAATTAACATTGTTCTTATATGCTAAAGATAGCTCTAGTGGTAATTAGTAAACACAGATATCGCCTGAACAGGTAAAATATAAAGTTATAACTTTTGCCTGGTTCTTTATTCATTTTATTTTATTTTTTTGCTTTAAAAATGATTTTAAAAATCACCAGTGAAATATTATTAGCCATTCTTGAACAAAGAACATCTCAGAATTACCAGAAAAGTCCAGTATCAAGTATGCCACCGGTTAGCGGCATTTTAGCTTAGCCGTTTCTGTTACTGATTGTGCTACTGCATGTACCCAAATACCTGCATTTCAGGTACTGTGTCATCCATATTACTCAGCGAAAACTCTACTGCTGAGTTGATAATGCACCGTCACTCAGCGAAAGGAGATTAGATGGTTTAACCTGAAGCTGATGTGGTCAACAGTGCATTAACATATGCAAAATTCAGATTAACCACAGCAGAGGACGAGTCTAAATCAGACAGTGGCAATACATTAACACTCCTCTGACTCATATACAGTGTGAAATATTAATTTCGCCATCTCTCACAGGTTCTGTGACACTTGGCACAAAATCATTATAATAGGAATACCAGGTCAAAACCTCATGATCACACAGAAGTATAGAACACCATTACAATGACCCTGTTGGTTTGAATGGGGCTCTAGAAGTGCTAAAGCAGCAAGAGACAGCCTCAAGCCCCCACCTGCAGTCTACCACATATTTAACCCCTCCATACCGTCTTCTCATGCCCAGACTACCTCAGAGCTCAGCTCTCTGGATCAGCTATGTTTAATCCACGTGTCTCCAGTCACTGACCCACTAGTACTGATATAGGAGTTAATTAAAAGAGACAAGGCTCTAAGCTCAGACTCCCGATTCATTTAAAACAAGCAATTAAGAATTCAGGGGAGATAGGCTTCCTATCAGTGGGAAAACTCTTAGAATTAGGGCTTGTGGAGCCGTGCATGGACACAAAAACTAACACTAAAAAAATATGAGCTTACGTTACAACTGACCTTGCTATGACCTGGTGAAGATGTGTTTGTCTGTCTCTGCTTCAGCTAATCATTACAAATATAACAATGGGACTTGGAGGGCTTGGAGTCCATTGTTTGACAGAGGTGTGCATCTTTGTTTGTTTTCTCCATGGTGAAACCCCTGTGCGTGCTTGTGTCTACCATGGCACCGCTACAATCTGGGTAATTACAGTGCAAACAAACAGGGCGCCAGGCCGAACAGAGGGTCTTGCTTTCTGGGGCTCATTGACTCTCCCCGGATGTGTCAGAGTCTGATCAATCTCAGCTGAAGCTCACTTCTTGACTTTTAGTGGCTTAATGGGGATGTCACAAGCATCCTTCACAAAATACAGACAGCTCATTTCGGGCCGTGCAAAAAGGGCCAAAACTTAAGTTTGTGAGTCATCCCTTTTGAGCTCTGGAGGACCAAGTACTAAATTATTGAGTGATTAAATCAAATGGGCAATTTAATACATAATAACATAAAGCAAGTTCATTTTCGCTTGCTGCAGCCTTCTTTCCAGCTGATGCCCTGGAGACACTCACTCGATAAATCAAAACATTATGGCACCCCACGGTGCTGCTTTCACACTCTGCACATCCTTTTCTCCTCATCCCTGTCATGCATTCAGGCATGCAGATGTTGATAAAGTTGCCATTGTGGTACTCATTCTCAGCAACTGTCTAGCTAGTGCTACAGGGGAACAAACACACCAAACAAACTCAAGTTTGTGCACAAAATATATACAAAAGTCAAAGAAACTAGCTATTGTGTTTGTCTAGACAAATGTACTTTTTACATCAATTTCCTTGCTAAGATATTCTTTATGGTGATGCACATTGCTCTTGGCGCAAAGCATAAAGTAGCAGTATATGCATGAAAGTTCACAAAGTTCTGTTCTGACGGCTGTGGCTAATGCATGCCGGTCGTGAGGGTAAAAGGAGCAAACGGAGGCCATGCAACAACCAGCAGACTGCCTGTCATGATGCCGCACTAAGCCACCATGGAGAGACAATTTCTCTTAACTCAACATGCACGACCACTAGCCGCAGTGACCTCAACACAAGGATGATGTCACAGCTGCCCATTTATCCTGTTTAACCATGACTAGCAAAAGGCCTCACTTCACTAGCAACCCAACACGAGAGGTTTTGCCACACAGATGAACTCTGAAACGCATGCAAATTTCAATCCAGCAGGTCTTCCTCGTCTGTCCTCAGAGATCAGCTGGCTTTATCAGAGGAGACATTGGCTCACACGCTAAAAATCACCGGGACAAAAGACGCGCAACGAACTTGAAAATGTCAAGCCCTCATGCCATTAACCCAGTGCATCGATCCACCAGGAACAAAAGGACTGCTTATGAGCTTGTGTGTGTGTGTGTGTGTGCTGTGTGAGGGGCCCAAGCAATTAAGAGTGCTATTAGTCTTGTTTAAGTTTGTCGGGATCCCACTTTGAAAGTGAACTCATTTAGTCATTTGTACGCTTTATTTGCCTTTCAAGGGCTGCCTCCAAAATCTGCAACACGTGTTGAATTCTATTTTGGTCAAACTATAACCTAATGGAGCACAACTGTGCAGTAAATAGGAAGTAATGTACTACCTGTTCCTCTAAGAGACTCCAATATACACATAAATAATTTATAGAGTAACTATACTAAACTAAATCACTTGTCAGGTATGTAAAATGTGCTACTTTTCCAGTGCATGAAAGATTCAGTTTCAATGTGAGCATGCAAAACTATGCAAGATGCATTTTGAAGGGTGCTGATATTTGCAGCTATTCTGGAAGTCGCAAAACATTTGTTGGAACGGTCAACTGGCATTTTTTTTTCTCTCTATGCATTTAATATTTTGCTGGAAACTGGATAAAGATCGTCTGAGTAAAACTCCAATTTTGAAGCAAAGATGGTTCCGGCGAAATGGGAAAGCCGTAATGAGAAGCAGCTAGTGTCTCTTCAGCAAACAAAGGTGAGCCTGAGACTAGGGGAATCCTCACATCATAGAGCCCCAACCTCTGAATAACTTTCCAAACATTACTCCATCAGCAAAGCGTGTCTCATTCATACACGCTTCCATTCGTAATTAAGAATTGCCTCAGAGTTGACAGCTATCCCAGTTTCTTCTCTCCTGCTGCCTGTCTCTCAGTCGTGATTCTCCTCTCGCTGCCCTTAATATTATCTGTGTTTTCTATGAGTTAATATACAAAACGCTTTTAAATATGCAATAAAGCACCATAGGCAAGTCAGAGTGTGGAAGGAATACTGGGCGGGTTGGGCTGATTTGAGAAATTCAGCACAAAGGGAGCAGCTCAGAGATGTTTATCCTCTATGGTTGTATGCAAATAAGAGTCTTGCCAAAGAAGAAGAAAGACTGCACTCAAGAGGTGAAATTTACTTCCAAATGAAATGAAAGCACTCACAACTTGGAAATTTTGCTCTTTTTTAAAAATTGAATCGTCTGTTTCTACACAGCATCGATCCTACTCTGCAGCTTCTCTTAGTTCACCATTAACTTGGATAAACAAATGCTATAAATAATCAATATTTCCTGAAGGAAAGGTCAAGCCGCATTTTGTGAAATCTTAATAGTTCTTTTGAACTCTGAGGGCAGCAATTTGTGACAGGTTGCAAATGTGAAAGATGAAGGTAAGAATTTACCCCAGTTACACATGGCAATGTCATGAAAACTGCTGCAGACATAGCAATGCTTTCAGTACAGCAGGAGTGAAGTACAGATGTGTATCATAACAAAATGACAGGACAACGCTTCAATCTGGAAATGCTTTCCCATAACTGTCACATATTTTTGACAAATTCAGGTAAAGCCGACCTTCACACAAGCTAAATCTGCCCGGTCTAATTTACACTGCTCATTTTGGTCCTAGAATTCCTACTGATTTGTCACAATAATGAGCCCAATCTCATAACTAATGGCCTAAAAGGCTGGGCAGCTGATGACCTTGGGGCTCAAGTAGCAACCTGCCCTCTTGGCAGAGGATGCCACAAGCCCTCCGATCTGAGATGAGAGAGGGTAACCAAGCATTGCCTCCATCCATCATCACATTACACAGGTTGGCCTAGTTTAATGTCCTTTTCAGACCTGACTGGAGACACGCTGGGCCACACAGAAACATGGAAAGCAGCTAATTAGTCTATGCCAACACCAGAGGTTCACCAGTCATTTACCACTTCAAGGATGAAATCCCTTGCAGAGGACTAATGAGGACTTTGTCCATCACAAGAGTCTAACCCATTACAATGCTAAACGTCACCATAATGAGGAGACAACTGAAGCATGCAGATCCTCAGTACAGTAAGGAGCTGGAGTATTGAAATAACAACTGCACAGTAAATACAAATCAGGAAAAAGATCAAGCGGTACAGCAGCAAACACACTTGCTAAATACATCACATTTTTTCCCTGAACCGTCTCACATGCCAATTCTTTTGACCACGAGCCAAAGTGTGAAAAAGGTTATTGTGCTAAGCAGGTGCAACAATGTAATGGACTAAGGGACGCACACTAGCATATGCTCGGAGGTCTACTGTAGCAGAGTCTAAGAAGAAAAAATAAAAACTTTTTTTTTTCTCTCTTTATGCCAATGAATTTGCTAAAATTGCCCTCATTTCTTTAAAAAGGCAGTAATGCACAATGTTGTAGCTAGAATGGCTGTAGTAGTTAGAACGTCATGCAAAATAGCTTCTACTGCATTATTACTGCATTCTGCTGAGGCGCCTACAGTTCTAAAACCAAAAGGTGGAGTGTCCCCGGTATTTAAACCCTAGTTGGGGTTGTCCACTTTGGAGGTGGTCGCTGACTCACTATTAATCATGTGCATCATCATGTGAGCCAAAGTGTGAAAAAAAGACATCGGTCAGTCCCACCAGGGGTTTTGAGTGAAACCTTTGAGTGAGACCTTGCCTCACCCTATCATGTACTAAAAAGTATCCTGAAGTAAAAAGTGAGTGGGGGTTGATCTCAAGACTGCATTGTAGGTGTAGAAACAGCTGATGTCGTAATCTAGCACCTCGAACTGAAGAAGTCTCTCGAATTAGAGGTCTTCAAAAAATTAAAGAAGTCAAATCGCCTGTTTTTTAAGTTCTTGAGACAACTTGAAGAGACATAAGAATGTCTTCAGTCTCTGATGCCTAAAATTTGAAAGCATATTTGCACTGTCTACTTCACCAAGAAAGACACTACCACTAAACTTGATGTCTGTCGCTGGCTTTAGCCCAACCATTTCACAAACTTGTCAACCTAAATGTAATAGATACAGTAAGAAACCCTGTAAAAATCTTCAGATAAAAAAGGGTGCAACTTCCTGTCTTTGTCTGAGCGCACTATGCCTGCCCATCGGCCACACAACTCCTGAACCACAGCCAGACACTGGAAATTACTCTGGCTACCACTCGACAGGGTGACCGCCACCAGAGCTGACAGGAGCTCTGTCATGGGTATGGCCACTAAAAACTATCCGCTTTTCATCACTGTAATAAGATGACAACACACACTTGTCATTTTGTCTGATGTTAAGATAATCCATGATCTTTTCACTACATTGCCATGAAATGTCAGGAAAGGCGCTGCAGCAGGAGCCTTACCGATTGGATTGAGACATAAGCCTGCGCTGCCCTAAGCTTCGGCATGAGGATGCATCTACATTTTGGCATTATGAGCTACTGAGACACATTTAGACCAAGCCAGACTAGTTCCTGTCACTGTCAGAGTATAACCCATAGTGGCAGCAGTGTACTGTGATGCCAGCTTAATAATTAGCACCCTAGATATGTTTTGTTTTGTTTCAGCTACAAGAGAAAATGCACCTTTGTGATTTTAGTTTATTAGCAAATTAACTGTGTATTTTATTGTGCTAAATGCAGTTGTATCTCAACCTTGAGTAAATGCACTGTTTAGATGTTAAGTTGGCCCAACAAAATGAACTATTATAAGTGATATATGCCCAGAAGCCACTTTATTTGGTATACTTTTGCTTTAAAATACAATCAGCAGATTCCAGGAAGTAAACGTGACCGTAGCAGTTTGGTAAATATCCTCTTTTGGCATGAGGAAAATGCCTTCTCCGTCACCGTGGCACGCTGTGTGTTTTTAACACAATTTCTTCCCTGTTCATTTAAATCAGGATTGGCAGGAATGGTGGGTTGTGCAACATAGCACTGGTGTGGTATTATCTGGTTTAGCTACATTAAAAATATCGTCCAACATTTCATCCTTTAACATAGTGCTGCTCATTTAATAACTGAATGTTGTTTACACAGACGCTCTGTAAAACAAACAAACAAAATTTACACTCTACATTGGAGTAACAGCCTGTGAACATTTCTATATGTCCAGAGGACTATATGCAGTCATAGTGTCTCAAGACACTGGTTTAACAAAGATAAATTCCTACTAAAGCAGGACAAATTAACATGCCTGCCAGGGAATACAAGATTAGTTGCATCTCCAGTATTTCCTGTTCATTACGCCGCATCTCGTTATCTAAAACTAATCTAAACACTGGAAAGCAGTCAGTGGTAGTGATCTTGGCTACTCAGTTTTTCGAGCTGATAACGGCAACAGATGTGGCACTGACTAAAAATGGAGGTACACGTTAATCTTTTTAAACAGTACAAATACAGCCAAACTAAAAAAAAAAAAAAGCTGATGATTCTTTCACATTCTTCGTACAACACTTACTAAATGTGTTGTAGTTGTACTAAATGCATGCATGCATATATCTTCTTCATGTGATGTTGACCACACATTACTACCGCTCTTCTCCTTCTGAGCCACCGGCCATGATGTGATGACACCCAAGAACAGAAACAAAGGTCATCTTTGTAAAATCCGAATGGCATAACTAGACAGTCCAGTTTTGACTCCAAATTTAATTTTCCATATAAGAGCGGGCCGTCATCAGACTCCAAAGTGAAGAATGGACTCAGTAATTAGCTAGACAAAGGACAGCTAAAATGCCATTCCCTCATGATTTCATACCATATATCCATTTCACCTCTAAGTCTGTAAATGTTGGATCACAGAGTCAGAAACCAGTTTGTCTGTAAACGATGGGATAACACTGATGAAACTGCCACTGTGGACACCCTTTATCAATCATTCAACTATCTTATCACCCTTAGCACAGCCACAAGCTTAGAGTCACTCTCTTATCACACTAATCCGGACGGCTTCAGAGCTGAGTCCGTGAAGGCAGCAGGGATAAATTAGTTTACTCCTTTACTGATTGGATTAAAAGCCAGGAGTGGACCTCGGCCCCCTGGCCCCAACTGCTCCAACATCCAGCTGTTCAGCATTAATGAATATACTGGTTTAAATGGAACTAAATAACTAAAGAAAACAATATTTGATCCCTTTAACTGCCAAATTTCCATGAAATCCTATATTTTAGATGTCATATATGGAAATATTGACTAGATATCTCACAGTACAGAATATCCCAGACTGATTTATAACACTTTCATAAGGACTATACCCAGCGACTCAACCCCCCCACCACATGTCAGGAAAGCAGCATCATATGTGACAGCTGGCTCAATATTAATCTAGTGCAGGTTAAATATAAGCATATGGAGCCCACCGTCTCTTCTGCAGCTCTTTGACGGCAGATGACCCATCAGCAGAGCCATTACTCTGCTCTCCATTGGCCTCTAGACAGCATATTTAGATCTTTTCTGAAACACGTGCGCATACAGAGGCTACATGGAAACGGTATGCACCCCACTGCAGCTTTACTCAACTCGAGTCCAGAAACAGGGTTTCTACTGGAAGACTCACAAATAAATATAGAGGCTTGGCTGTCAAAAAGTGACATGGCTGCATTTGGGGCTGCCGCAGCAACGCTTCAATGGACAAAGACACATTATGACAGACAAACAACACTACAACCTGGGTAGCCTGAAATAAAACGAAAACTTATTAGGGCACACTCTGGCGAGAGGCATTGAGCAGCAACACACTTAAATCACTTAAGGCTTTCTTAGAGGAGAAGAGGGCAGGATATCAATTCAGACTTAAATTTGTTCACTGTAATAGCTCACAGTGGGAGACAGTTCACGGTGGGTCTAGTGTGGAGATATGCAGTGCGTGTGTCTCTTCTGACAGCTACTTAACCTCGGGGCTGGCCTGCATCACTGGGAAAGAAAGCTTCATTAAATTTCACAAAGCATGTGGTAAGTGTGCAACCGCTTGCCTAAGGATAGTATAAGAATTTTTTTTTAAATTTGCATGAAAAAAAAGACAACAAAACGAGACTCTCAAAACATTACAGCGATACTTCTAGCTACATGCAACGACTACTGGACAGCAAAGACTTCCTCATTCTTTCGTATTCAAGTCCATTGTGTGCTTCACCTCCCTCCTCAGGCTGCTGCTGTAAAAACTCACAGTTTCAACCAAGGGAGGGGGGGGTCAGAGAGGCAGGAACACACTGTGTAACTATTGCACTGTAGTGACAGCTTTGTAAACACAATTACCTTCCTATTATTGTGTGCATTGTTGAGGCTGCATCTATTACTACGGTGACCATGTAAAAAAAACCTGCATCAGCTTGCAGGAATACCCAGGATTTCCCTGCTGAATGGGGAAACACCCGCAGGGAGGGGAGAAACAGCAGGCTGGCTGGAGAGTCTGACATCATTCAAGTGCAGGCTTCTATGTTTCTGTGAAGTCTCATATGTGTGCATGAATAAACAGTGAGTGTATCTATGCATAACTCTCTCTCCAGCTCTCTCTCTCTCTCTCTCACACACACACACACACACACAACTGTAGTTTTCCTCTCTAGGTCTGAACAGATGTTCATTATACTGAGTTTCTGCTGCTGCACCAACACACAGACGCTGCGGTTCACACACCAAGTAATAGCACGGCAATATGACAAACCATCAGCCACAGACCCCCAATCAAACCTTCCGACATGGACATGTTCACACTGAACACCTTTAATGCAAAAGCACCAAAATAAGGCGCCCATCCATACCCGTACTGAGTCAAACCAATCCCAGCAGCAACTGCAACCTGAAGGCTCAAACTGGAGCTTATTCAAATTCATATTCGGTGATCAGGATGGCACTGGGTATTAAAATATGTGTGCAAAGTTGGAGGACACGGTGGGGGGAAAAAATAAATAAAAAATACACGAAGGATATGAAAGGCGAGTGTCTGAAGGCTAGTTACAGTAAACGGCGGGGCAGCGCCAGTGGGGTGTCGATGGGTTTCAAGTGCTCCAAAAAGCTGCATTGCCTCTGTCAAAGCTCTGCGTCCCACTGTGGATTAAAATATCCGCGGTCCACCAGTTTGGGATACGTATCATGACTCATCCTGTGTCTCACCTTCCCGTGAAGCTCAGTCTCAATGAAATAACATGAAGAGAAAATACTGACGCTAGTTAGCTTTACTTCCTTAGCCAGCCCCGCTGCCTTCTCCCCGGTCCAGCCTGCCCCTCTTTCTCTGTGCTGTCTCAGACGTCCTGGGACTTACCGGTCTTATATGCTGATGATGTCGCTGTGAAGACACAACAAGTGCGGGGAGGCTGCCGGCCACCGCTCCGCTGCTCCGGGACAACAGGAGTACTGCTCTACACACTTTCGCAGCCATCTCTGTAGTGAAACCTCGCAGTGAAGGAGACTGCTGCGGGCGGACCGAGACGCACCGAAGGGAAGAGGGAGGGTGATGGGCGGGTTTGCGGGGCTGGACTACGGTGTACACATGCCCAGTGTTGCACCAGTGTGCGAAGATATAGCACTTTTGTGCGCACTAATTCAAAACAAATATTACGCAAAGACAGCATTACGCCTGTCTCCATCTACTCTTATTCTACTGCAATTCACAAAAGTATGGTTATATGGTGATATGCCTCCACTGCCATAGCTGGAGAGGCCATCTACCCTCAGTGGCAAGCATTCCGCCTTTATGTCCATATGTCTCATGTGGTAAACCACATGAGAAAGCATATGTACTGTAGGGTAAAAAGGGGGCGCCTTAGATTTCCTGCAAAGAGGAACAGCTATTGTAAAGCTGACTTGAAGAGAGATAGTGTAACCTGTCTGAAGGTCTTTTTGTCACTGGTCACACCATTTATCCATCTGTGGCATATCAAACATATCTTGTCCTCCAGTTACACTTATGTCCCTCTGTTCCAAAAGGGGGAATCGAGGATCGAATATAATTGAATTAACCTTCAGTGACTTTTAACCATGTACCTTTAATGTGTTTCGGGGCTTCTGTGGAGACAAGCAGCCAGTTAATAAGTGCATTGTTTTCCTTAGAATCACTCAGCCACTGCAAATTTAGTTAAAAGGAGTGGTAAATGGGTCTGTTCGGTCAGTGAATGTCAAGGAGACTCCCCACGGTGGAATGCAACCTGTTTTTTCTGTAATCTCTGACCAAGCCTGCCACACAATGCCACCTGCCACACCTGTATCGGTCAAGGGTGAACCCAGATAACACACCAGCAAGTCTTGATATACAAAAGCAAACACATTTTGTGGCTCTCAGTGTAGTGATTTATATAATTGCATGGTTTCTTGTCACAACTTGAGGTCCAAAGTAAGAAGTAGAAAGATAAGAAATGAGAGAAATTTGGCTGTTTTGTTGTTGTTTGTGCTTGTCTTCTGGTTATGTATTTGTTTATTTCGACTACAGTAGTAATATGTCATTGCTCCTGAACTCATCCCAGTTCCTTCTGTACTTCTTCAGGTGCAGTACATCAGGCTGTGTGGGTGATGCAATTTAAATGCAAATTCCCAGCCATGGACAAGGATCTGCTCAAAGCCTCAAGGCTGCATCGATTCACAAGGCGAATCTTTTGTGTGGTGCCAAACACGACCAAAGAAAGCACGGGCTCAAATGAACCTTTAGACTGCTGCTCTAACTGTGTCATGACAGTGTGCCATTGGTATGTCAGCGGTGCAAACCAAAGCAAAGAAAAATCAGCTGCAAGTATTCAATTTTATTAAATCTAATACTGAGTGTAGCGGCGTTTCTCCTGTCTTTTCCATGCCGCTTCTGGGCTGCAAGCACAGTAACTTAGTCCTGACGCGTATGACAGTAGAAGTTGTTCCGATTTCAGACTTTTATTTTTATAATTTTATAATTATCACACATAGTCCCACGGTAGAAAAACTGTATGCTCCTATGCCTAATGCAGCCCTCCTAACTGTCCTCCCAACTGACGTGACTGGCTACATCAAAGGGACACTCAACTGCCAATTCTCAAATCGTTATGCACTGTGTTATAGCTATTCAGGAACTAAAAATGAGCAATAAACCCCAACTAAACTTCAAATCAAACCTCTTATAAAGTGGCTCTTACACTGAGTATGATTTCTTTTGTGTGTGCTCCAAATTTTGTCCACAGCATTAAATCAACTAATAAAGAGAAGCTACGCAATAATGAATAATAATAAATACTTTTTATGTATATCCAACCTTGGTGTTTGAGCTTAGTGAAACCTAACATGCAATACATGTCATATTATTGTAACAGTACAACTTCTTATATTCCTCAGTACCTACTTGTCATACTTTGGGTGAGTTATCATCATCAGCCACAACACAAAAGCCAGATGGTTTCACAAGACAGTAACAGAGCGGACACAAGACAATGAGACCACATACAGGAGACGCTATTGCTCTCGAATGTTACTGATTCCTTACTGATCCAAGGCTTCCCCAAAATGTGTTAAAAAAAAAAACAACTTTATGGAAATCACAGTCATACCCCAGAGTTAATTTCAACTAGACGCTCATGTTAATGCAACATTAGACCCTACAACTTCAAATTCCAATTGCATTACTTATATAAATTGGATCTGACAAGTCTGGACAACTCTAGATTTATGCAATTCAGATAAAACCACTGCTGACCCTAAATTATTAACAAACAAAAAAAAAATCATAAATAGAATCAGTACTGATTTTAAACACCCTCTGCACCCACATCTAAAGCTCATGACAGATGATTTGAGGACCGTACAAAATGAGGTGTGTTTGCATGCGTCATGTACATGGGTGGTCATACATGTCTGCGCTTGAATAAAATGTCACCTAGCTTGAAAACACAATACCGCCTCGCCCATGGTTCTATGAACAGGGTAACACTCAAAGCAAGCATGCATGGGTGTGGAACCTCTATTTACACTTCTAAACTACCAAGCAGATAAACAGAGTCCTAATTAGGTAGAAGGCTGGAATATATGTAACAGAAATATGACTGCTGTACATGGAGTCAGATTTTGCCTGAATGTCTTCACCTTAGTCATCATTCACCATGACGCAAAAGACAATTTCCTCATAGTTTTTGTTCTACACAAAAAAAAAGTCATGGGTGCATAAAATTGCTGTTGTTGTTGGACAACCTGTCCCCCTGGATTTATGAGTGGTTCTTCAATCTGGCTCTCAACAGTGTAGCACCCTCTTAAACCAACAGTCAAAGAGTTAGCAACAAAGTCTAATCTACAGTCGAGCTTCTCTTATCTGCTGCTCCACCTTTGCACTGCAATACAATATAGGAGGGCTTTAATCAGCGGTAGAAGGAAGATATATTTTTTTTATATGCTCCTAAGTTTACCCAGACATCTACAGACTGGATGTTCACATATATTTATACGCAATCGGACATTTGCATCACATGAATAACAGTTTTTATTTGTCTGCCATGAGTTTAATAGAAACACCATTTCCATTCTTTAAACAGCCTCCCGTGTACTTTACATAATTTTATAAACTGGCTTGCATGTTACACATGCTTATGAGTCAATAAAGGAGTCACAGTGAATAAGATAAATATTCTCAGAAATCAAGTGCTACTGTGGTGTTCTCGGCCATGCTGAGGTCATTGTTGTAAAACTAATAATATTCAATTTAAAATTTCAATATCTGACAGTTTTTATATTGTTTTTTTCCTGTGATAAATTGTAAGCTCTAATGAACTCTTCACTGGAGAGCTGCAGGCGTATTTAAGCAGCCTCCCTTATTAAAAAAAGCATGGAACCGTAGACTGAAAGAAGGCAGAGATATTGAAATTTGCTTTAAAGAAAGATATTATGATGTGATTAGTATAGAGGAAGAGAAGAGTAGGCAGCAATATTAGTTGCAGTGTGTGTATGTACTTGATGTTATTATCCTGTTTTAGTTGACAATTATTACTTCAAGTTCACAAAAACAACTGAAAACATTAACTCCTGTACATTAGTCATTTGACTCAGCTACCAAAACAAAAAAAAAAACTAGGAAAACACAGTCCCAGAGACCTGGCAATGAAGCATTTGGGCTAAATCTTCACAAATTTATAGTTTAAGCCATGACACCAGGTTGCATAATGCTTTGCATCCTATGTATCAGAAAAAAATTATGATTTAATGATGATCCTGTTAAGTACTGCAGGATTGGCATGATGGAACACTGCACTGCATGCAAGCTTGTAGTACAAGACACACATGAGATGATTTGTAAGTGTGGAATAAAGCCTATATGCGTCTTGCTGTCATTTAGACTACAGACATGGGCATTTAACACCTTTAAAGCGTGTTAAATTTCAGACATATCTTTACATGTTCACTTATTTCACTTAGTCAGGTGCTAAGGCACAAATGTTATTAATCTAAGTTTGACTAATCAGAATAAGGACTAATGATATTAGAGCTGTTCAGAGTGATTCTGATATTTCCTGAAGGAGCTAATTAGTGTAAAGCTGAGCGTCATCGTGTTTGCTTTTAATTTTTTTGTAACATTATCAGTGCTGGTTTAGGGTCACAACAGAAATTTGGGTGATGTTGGATGTGACAAGTGCCTGCATGACCTGCAGTCACAAAATGTCCCAAGGCAAGCTCAGCAGCTCTCCAGCTTTTCCTTTCACATCATGCATGCAAACCACCAGATGTAGAGGCTCTTCAAGGCAACAGTTATAACTAGCACACTGTGAAGAGGCTCATTTAAATTGAAGCCTTGTAAAGACGTAATACTGAACGCAGAGACTCTCTGATAGTGCAGTTTAATTGTGTTAAATAATAAAGTGTCTTTTATTCTTAGTTTACACTTGAAATAGAATTGCTGAAGCTGTATTTAAGGTTTACACGCTCACCAAACACTATTTTAGATACACCTTATTAGTAGTGTAGTACTGGGCTGGAACCCCTTTTGTCTTCAGAACTGCCTTAATTCTTCATGGGATAGATTCAACAAAGTGTCGGAAACATTCCTTTTTGAGAGCATCTCGTTCTACCACATTCCAAATGTGCTCTAATGGAATGTGAAAACAGGGAACTCACTGCCATGCTCACGAAACCAGTTTGAGATAAGAGCTTTGTGATCCTGCTGGATTCATCAGAAGATGGGTACACTGTGGTTATAAAGGGATGGAAATGATCAGGAACAATATTCAGGTACGCTGTGATGTTTAAACAATGCAAAGTTGGTACTAAGGGGCCAAAAATGTACCAAGAAAATATCCCCACACCATTACACCACAACCAACAGCCTGAAGCAGTGATACAAAGCAGGATGAACCCATACTTTCATTTTACTTATGCAAAATTCTGCCCCTACCATTTGAATGTTGCAAAAATTGAGTGTCATCAGACCAGGTAGTGGTTTTCCAATCTTCCAATGCAAAATTGTGGAGAGCTCGTGCAAACTGTAGCCACAGTTTCTTGGTCTTAGCTGACAGGAACAGCACCCAGTGTGGTTTTCTGCTGCTGTAGCCCACCTGCTTCAAGGTCCAATGTGTTGTGCATTCAGAGATGCCTTTCTACATACCTTGGTTGTAAATAGTGGTTAATTAAGTTATTGTTGCCTACCTATCAGCTCGAAGCATTTGGGCCATTCATCCTGAGAACCACTGCACACTATGAAAAAATGAGTAGTATTTGAATGCAATGAAAACGTATTCAAACTTAAAAAGTATTATCGATTAGAGCCCTACATGCCATGCTTTGAATGAATTAAAAATACACACAAAAGTATGAATATCACATCACTGACCAACCTGCCTTTGTGTCCACCTGTTCACTGTGTAGTAATAGGGTGGGTGCTGTAGTATTGGTTTACACTATAAATAAGCATAACAGGGTGGACATGTTAAAATTTACCACATCAGTGAAGCATTCTTAAACATGGGGAAAAAGATGCTCTTGAAAGCGTGATACTTACGCTGGTTCTTGTAAATGTTTCCCCTCCATATAATCACAAGTATTACTGTAAGTCATGTAAGTAGAGGAACAGTGGGGTAGGCGGCCCTACTCAGAAGGATTCCCATAAGAGTAACAGGATGGGACAAAACCTATTTCAAAATGTATTAATAGCACAAATAACATAAGTAAGGTTATGAAATATATGAAATTATTTAGATTTTTGTAACTTATCTAGGTAAAAACTTCAAACATGGTTGGGGACATGTTCTAAAAAATAGGGATTCTTGTAAAAATAAATAATCTTGGACACAAGTTATAAAAATTAAAATATAAAATAGTTTTCTATGGTGGGCGGGGAGTTGTATTAGAAATAAATACTGCTCAATTTTTAGACAAAACACACTCTATCCTGTCATGGGGACTCAAATGGCACCAAATACTAGGAATGACACATTCAGTAATTTTGTTATATTGAGCTTCATATATGGTGGAAAACTGTTGTATAGGGGACTACGATTTAGAAATCCCAAGTGGACCTTTGAGTTTCTGCTGCTTACGCTGTAATTCCGTCCAAAGATTGGAGGGATGACAGGAGGGATGACAGGAGGGAGGCTGTGAGAGGCGTGGGGCTGGTACGGAGGTGTTGTCCCGCCCTCTCTGCACCGCTGGTAAAGAAACACGGAACTGTTAGCGCAGCGCTCCATCCCTGCAGACACACTGGGTAAAGACGCACTCTGAAACGGTGAAGTCGTTATTATTTTTGGACTGACTGGTGCTTTTGTCGTTGCTTATGTAAGTAACCGTGTCTCCTATCAGCTTTTTAAAAAAAGCTCTGTAATCACGCAGTGCGTAACAGAGCGATGAGATAGCAGCTAGTTGAGCTAGCAGTTACCATTAAACCTAGGTTTAACTAGCAAGCTAGCGAGCTTGAGTTGCCCCACGACTGCTGAACTAGCTAAATATTGACGTTAACAAGTGACTAATGATAAAGACGTATAGATTATTACTAGTTAGACAGGTCACTGCTAACCTTGTATTAGCTCACGCTGTTGTCAACGAAGTTAACTTGCGGCTAAAAACAAAACATGGGGGTCACCGTCCATCATGGGTACAACTTTAGGGCTTCATGTTTCTGCTTTAACTTGTCAAACAACACAAATATCATCTTAATCAGAGTGTTTCTGAGCCAGGTGATGTCAGCTAGCTAGTGTCTGTGTGTGTGTTTGGTGTGTTAGCAGTGGGCGATATATTAACTTTTACTTAAAGCAACCTTTACCTAATGTACTTATGAACAATACACACCTTAAGTGTCTCAAAACGCTCTTTAAAAAGGTTCTTCAGCTTTATCAATGTGTAACCTTTGTTAATGCCAGGTTAAACTCTTTGACCTACTCCTTTCAGTACATGCAGTTTTAACATATATATGTTAATGCAAAAATATTCCTGTTGGACAGAAAAATATCTTATAATTAACCTTTGAATAATCACAGTATTAAATTGATCAACTTTTTTTGATTATCATCTGCATTGCTGTCTTTTTGTGTATATATTTTTTATAAATTTTTGATCAACTTGAGGAAGAAAAGCATAAGTAAATGTAAAAGGCTATGTAAGGCGTTAAAAGTAATTCTTATACATTTAAAATCAGGTAACAGATAGCCAGTGTTTTGCTGCAAAGGTGGGAGTGATAACGTAAGAAAGTCCTGAGTTAAGTTATACACTTGCCTGATGATATGCAGTTTCTGAAAGCTTCAGTTGTTTTGGATTTCTTTCACGAGGTACTGAGGCAGACATGCAGACTGTTTTAAATTTTATTTTGAGTGCTCTTGGTACTCCTACAATCCCAAATCTCTGTTTATGCTTAGCGCTTGGATGCAAAAAACATCCCCAAGCAGCAAAAGAACTGCCAAATTTGCTTTTGTTTGAGAGGAATGAATCTCTGGTCTCAACTGAGGGCATAAAATATTATTTCTAGTGCCACAGGCTGTTTAGATGATAGCATCTTTTCCTTTTTTTTTCCTTTTTAAAGGATTGTTGTCAAGTAGGGGGCATGTTGAGGATGTTGATTTGGCTACTCCCTCTTCAGGTCCAGCTCTAATGTGCATTTTCACCATTTATGGTATTTATGGTGATCGTTTTCTGTCATTTGAACTGCAGCATAACTTGACATTGACATATGAGGTGAATGCACCAAGAAAATTGCATGCTTTGTATATCAAGGAGTTGACACTGGATTTATAAAGTTGTAATAACCGCCGGGTGGCGTTTAATGAGTAGTTAAGGTAGAATTAATATATTTTCACATGTACTTTGATACTTTTCTTGTCATGGCAGCTGTGCTACGGATTCAGGTTGCTTTGATTGAGTTGATTAGGAGATCACCGTTGCTGAATTTCAGATGGACCCAATCAAAATCAGCCCTCAAACTTTGAGCATGTGTAGCATTCAAATTTTTCAATGTGCCAAGAAAAGGTGTTCCTGCTGGATGAAATGATGCAAATGATCGCAATGTTGTTTCACCAAAAATAATTCATCAGATGTTACCCCTTTATAATGATCAACTTTTTGCACTACGACTACCTTTTGTATCCTTAAGTATAACAGCTTACAATTACTTTTATTTTGTAATCAAAGTATGTACCGTATTTTCCGGACTATAAGGCGCACCTAAAAGCCTAAAATTTTCCTAGAAATCGGACGTGCGCCTTATAATCCGGTGCGCCTTATACGTGTACTGAGTTCCCAAATCTGGTCATTTTCAAGAGGAAGACGCTGCCGAAATTAAAGTTTCCAGCCGGAGTCATAGTTGAGGCTAAGCAAAAGGGCTGGATGGATGAGGAGAAAATGGGAGAGTGGCTAGAGAGGTGTGTAAAGACACCAGGTGGTTTTTTCCACACATCACCGTCCCTGCTGATCTGTGACTCAATGCTCGTCTCACAGACAACGTGAAAAGCCAAGTGAAGAAAATTAATTCGGAGCTTGCCGTCATTCCGGTAGGATTAATTAGAG
>VUQK01020338.1:13746-33540 GCA_015106715.1 Bujurquina vittata
CTAAACAGAGTTTCTTTATACTCTCATTATACTCACTAATATTCATACTGTGATGGAGTAATATTGATGTGTAAGAGCAGCCGCTGGACTCGGGATCATTTTAGGATCCGAGACTCCATTAAAATAATAAGCTACAGCATTTCTAACTGAAGGTAGTGGCATAAATATGCTCTGAACCGGACTTCAGTCACAGCACAGGCATGTGTGGCGTGCGGTATGTGAAGCAGTGGTTGAACTAGATCCAAACTCCCAAACGGGGAAGTTTTATTAATCATCCACATACATGAAGCGCAGGTTGCTCTCATGCTCACTGATGGCATTTGATTTGTAACTCTTAAGACTTTAAAAAACCTGTTTTTATGGAAGCATCCCAGCCAGCAGGCACTGGAGTCTGAACTGCTGAATGAGGCTTGCCTGCCAGTGCTCATCTATAGTTGGGAGTTAAAGGGGATTGCTGGGGGGGGATTGCTGGGGGTTAGTGTCCATGTGTGGTGTGAAAGGAGCCTGGTCGGGGCATTGGTGGATGGAGGATTAGCTGTCCATACAGGCCCCACTGCTGTCAGTCACCTGGAAATCTGACTCAGCAGTTGTCTCTGTGGGTCCCAGCTGCTGGATTTGCATCGTCCTGCAAACAAGTGAGGAATTGACTGAAATGCAGCAGGACAGTCGGGGGGGTGCTTCCTGTGCCTATCTCATGTGTGACCCCGATGCATGAAAAAGCAGTGATGAAGACTTTGCATCATCCACTTTAACAAAGTGGATGTTTCAGGCTTTCAGGGTCACTGTGGTCTGGCGTAGCTAAATAAGCATTTGCATCGAGGTGTTGTGCAGACAACCATTACTCTGCAGACAGGTGGGCCTGCGATTTAAGCACTCAGAGCCACAAAACAAATCTTGCTTGGTTGGCTCTGCTCATGCCAAAAGTTCCCACCGGTCTTCACAGGAACGGCCTCGTGTGTTTTCCACAGTCCACAGTCATAACAGCATGTAAGCACTTGTGTTGTTTGACTGCAGAAAACCTTGTGTAACCACGTCATACCGAAGGCGCCTGCCCGGAGGAGGGCCGCGGCCTCTTGTTGACCATTCACACCCACAGCCAACGCGGCCCTTTGCAGAGCTGCTGTGTGACAGAAGTCAGATGAAAGTCTCGGGAATCTGTGGACCTCTGCTCTTGTTTGCCTCAGGTTGTTTCTCTCAGCTGGACGGGGGCCGCTTTTGTGTACTAAAGCAGTTGTTAATCACCTTCACTGTTAAAGGGGATCAAGTGGTCGCTGGTGAATGTTTATTGTCACTGTTGGTCCTTTTCAGTTTAAGCACTGTTGTTGTTTTTTTTGTTTGGGGCCTGGAAATGTCCTGAAGCGGTTTTCCTTCACCGCGAGATCTCCCAGCTGGGCCTGCAGTGTTCAGGGACTGGTATGCCACATGTCATGTGTGGGACTGCTTGCCCCGGGGAAGTGACAGCACTTTCCTGATAACACACTACGCTTTTGAAATGAAATTAGGGTTAGATTAGACATGCTGCGAGTCATTTTCCAAAGATAGCCTTGAATACACAACAGCAGTGTTTGAATGAATGTGGTGTTCAGTAAATACAAGCTCCAAATCAGCTGAACAGCTTCTAGTTCACATTGGAGTTTTCTTGCACCCCTCTTGTCCACCTTGTAGTTACTGGGAGGAAAGAGTGGCATGTAGACCTGTACAGTCTGACTGGGTGGCTTTTTTTTTTAACAATACAGGCTAAATGTCCTCCAGCATTTTCTATAATTGTATACTAGCTAATCAAATTTCAAAGCCCTGTATCTGTAAAGCAGGTTGGGCATGAAACCATGATTAGATTTGCTCATCTATTCAATAGCAGGTAGAAGAGTGGCGGAAAGTTAGGATGCATTGATCCAATTTTCTCCACTTCCAGTCCGATCCAGTATGTTTGTTTCTAGTGTCTGCTGACAGAGAGTATCAATCTGATACCCGTGTTAAATGAATGAGCTGTAATCCTCCTAGTCTGGGACTCATTCTTTTATGTGTACGGCAGCGTCAGCGCAGCTTAAAAATCGCTTTCTTAACTTTATTGACCTAATGCGCTCGAGTCTGATTTCAGCTGAGCCATCAGCCTGATCCAGACTGCTGTTAGAGCGCACCTCCTTTCACTGCTCCTCACTCACACTTATCGAATGTGGGGCGGAGCAGGTGAAATGGAGTTGCTGACAACAGGTTAGGCTGCTGTTGGCTACTGTTAGTTGCAGTTAGTGCAGCAAACGCTTCCAAGCAATCCGACGGTGAGAGCCAGAGAGAGAAAGCATCGTCGCCATCGGAGTTTTCCAGTCGTGTCGGTTCACTTTGGCCACAGCGGGTGTAGCTACAGTGAAATGCCTCCAACCTAATAACCTTAATAGCAAGCAGGTGTACGTGTGGTTCTGTCTCTCACCAAAGTGCCAAGAAGGCACTTATCTTGTCAGAAAGGTGGCAAACATGTGCTCCATGTGCTTTTGTCTTTCACTGGGGAAAATAAAGGGATTGTGTTGGAGTCCACCCCGTGCTGAGTGACTTCAGCCCCCAGCAGCCTTATCTATAGGCAGCATAGCAAGGTGTGGGCAATGATGGCTTGTGATCCTTATCTGGCTAAAACAGACTTCCCAAATGGGAGCGTGAACAGAAGTTGTCCAGGCCTTTATCCCTGTTTTAGTGCTGACTCTATCAGGCATGTTTGCAGAGCCACCACAAGCATCATCAATCCATTTTAGCAACCCCCACGTTATGACTGTGTGTATATGCATCAGGAGAACAGGTGTCAAATGAGTCCAAACACATTCTTTAAGCCCTGCAGAAATCTGCATGCTCCTAACGACCTCAGTTAGAAAAGAAAGTAACAGGAAGTGTTAGTTCAAATTCCAGTCTTTGTTTTTTACATCGCAGCTTTAAAAATCCACCTGTTGAGCTCCGATGATGCGCAGATAACCGTGTTTCTGTAGAAAATGGCCTTCAGAGTTCAGGGGAAGTGCTGTAAGAGGATTCCCCCTGGGGAGATGTTACTGAAAGGGACAGCCGGGGTTTGTCAGAGCCTCTGTGGCCTTTTTCTCACATGCATCCCGGCCTGACCGCCTCAGGAGCTCCACCCTGGGGGCTCTTACAGAGAAATCCTTAATTGTTAATGTGACTGTCTTGTTTTCATGCAACAAAGACAAAACAACACTGCTTAAATCAAGATTAAGGTTTTTCACACGGTGGTTACAGAGGCTGCACTGTCTAAACAAAAGTTGCTTTCCCCAGCAGTGTCACACTGTGTGTGCACAGTACTTTTCCTGTGTAACGCTTTATAGGACAAATGATTTTTATCAGCGCACCGATATCGGCTCGCTTTTGCATGCAGAGTACAGGATAACTGACGGTTCTTCTCACAGAGGAGCCCGAGTGTCGCCCCACATCCAGGCCAACCCGGGGCGAGACCGGTTTGTTTCTCATTCAAATCTAAAATGTGCATTTCAAATATCCCCGATGATCTCAGCTTAGTAGGACATGCAAGCCATTTGGCCCCAGCCTGCCCTAAGAGCATTGGCCTGTGAAGTGCCGTGCTTAAGTCCCGGGACTAAAAGCTCCAACCTGAGGCGACACAGCAGGCGAGTGTGCATTCACGACGGGTCACATGTCGACCGACCTCTCGTGCAGGGATGCGGAGCGCCCCTCATGTGCTCTGGGGCTGGTATGTGCCATGATCGCGCCTGATGATGTGTCAATGTCTCCAGTTGCTACTGGACCTGATGTGCGCGTGCACACAAGGAAAAAGGAAGTGCGCGTCTGGGTTGTTACTGCTATCAAAGCGCTGCTAATGCCTTTATGCTCAAATAAACACAGAACATGGGAGGAATGCAGTAGCTGCTGTGATTTTTTTTCTTTTCTTTCCCAAACCAGCAGCTCTGTGAATGAGCAGTCCAAACAGTCCAAATGCTGCAGGTTGGTCTCACTGACCAAATACACTCAAAGCTCTTTCATCCTGCCACCTGCTTACACTCTAATGGAGGGTAATGTCATTATGGTTATAAAGTGATGTGTAGTTTTATGACCTGTCGCCTACTTTTGGGTTTAGCTGGGCACTTGGGCGAGTGCCAGATCCGAGCTTGCTCGGTACATGTACGGACTAGTCCTCCACGGAGGCTGGCTGAATTCCTGTCTAGTCGTTCTCACAGGATAAAATTGTCATTCCTGTGGGAAACACATTCTTGAGGCTAAGCTTTAATTTGCCTAATACCTTTCTGTAATCCATTGTTGTTTATATATGGACAATAGAGGAGTTAGTATCAGCGTGCAGAATTTTTGTAGGTCTCCATGCTCGTGTTTGTGTTTTCACCCGCCTGTGATGCCTCTTTGAATTTGTCAGCTCGCTCATTCACTGGTTACACCAGAGAGTGGTGATAGATGAGGCGGCTATAATGGGCCGGTCTGTGTTTTCACAGCATTAATGAGCCCCCAGGCTCAGCATCAGCACGGCTTTGCGGGCTCTGAATGGACGGATGAATAAAAGGTTTCTTGAAAAACACCTGGACGACTAAAAGGAAGCCGTTGTTGTTGTTGTTTATGTGCAGTTTTCCAGGGCAGCTATGTGTTGTTCTGTCAGTGAACGGTCATGATCAGGTGGCGCGACTGTGCCAAGCCTCTGTTTTCATCTGATTACGGCTGAAAGTCACCTCGGGAGTCTTCAGAAAATTCCACAAGCTCGTGGCAGTGAAGTCATTTTTGTTCCAGCTGATGAGGAGTTCAGTTTCACTTCCCGCTGCCCATTTTCCCCGGACCTCCACACCTCAGAAATGAGGAAAAGCAGTTTGCTCTCATTTCTTTGTTGTCACCCAACAGCCACAACTTTAGCATGTATGGGGCTGCAACTAATGACTATTTTACTGATCGATTAATCTATCGATTATTCTGAGGATTAATCGATTTAATCAGATTTTTTAAAAAAAGGCACATTCTGGAGATTTTTCATTGAACCACTTAAGCCTTTTTTTTTAGAAAATGTTAGAAATACATTAAAAGATGCAAATAAACAAAGAATTTAATAAATTTTTTAAAATAAGAAAATAAACATTTTATTGCCTAAAATGCAATAACAGCATTTCTTCAGTTAATTTGAACCAGGTGTAGCTAAAACTGTCCCACTTGAGGAGTTCTGGGTAAAACATATACAAAGGTGATTTATATGTATTTTGTACAGTTTTGCCTTAATTACTGCTCTGAATATGTTGTTTTTAATCAGCAAATGGCATTTTTGTGAGTCTGTATTAATCGATTACTAAATTAGTCGTCGATTATTTCAAAAATCAATTAATCACGATTAATCGTTTGAGCCCTAAGCAGGTACAAGTGCTGAACTTTAAGGTGTTTTCGACTGAGGCGTACTCATGAACGGATTTGAGCTGTGCACGCTGTACAAAAGATTTTGGAGCAAATGCTGGTTTGGTTGCTGTTTGGAGAGGGAGTGGTGGCTCCTCTTTGAGAGATTTGTGGACTTGGGGAAACAATCGGGGGAGATTCTGTTGATCCTCCCTTTTGTTTCCACTGGTGCAGACACCTGGGAAAACTCTGTCACGTGACCTTCGCCTCTGTTTGTATATGACATCCCGTTCCAGCTGTTTCCAGTCAACAGCACCTTTATTATTTGGAGGAACAGTTCTTTCTTAATGCGGCGGTGAGCGAGACCCACGAAGGGTGCCGGCAGGACTCGAAACAAAGCTCACCTGTGTGCATGCGTGCATGTGTGCGTGCACGTGCATGTGTGTGTGTTTAGGAAGAATCTATCATTTGTTTAGAGCATGAAAACAAAGTGTAAGGACACCAAAGCCAGGACAGCGTGCATCACATGCTGTGCGCTCATGCGTCACGCGTGCCCTGTCCTGGCCTGTGGGTGACACATTGTCATTCAGTGCTGTCTTTTCATCGAAGATGACTCAGCCTCCCCCAGCCTCACCCCTCGCAGCAGGGAGAACAGGATCCGCTGCCCACTGCCTGCAGGCTGCCTACTGATGTCTTACATTGCACAATTTGTTCAAGCGCTCCTTTCTGTCGTAAAGAGAATATTAGTCATTATTAATTCTTTGTCATTAATTAATTTGTGGGAAAGCCAGCAGTCGCGTTCACGTGTCCGTGCTTGGATGTAATGTCAGACCTCTGCGCTGGTGCTCTCTGTCTTTTTGTGTCCTTGTCCCCTGACCCGGCCATAAGCCAGGTCTCTCCCTCCCTCACACGCACACAGCCACAAACATCCCACCCGCCGCTGTTGCCGACCTCTTCCCACTTCCCCTGTCACTATAGTAACCTTAATTTTATTTACAGCCTCAGCCAGTTCTGGTTGACAGCCGCTGTGTCTGAGGGGGTGAGCACCAGTAGCACTTTGCACTGCTTTAGAAAGCAGGCTCGGAGTTCTCCCCGGCTGCTGAACGGACCTCCAGAGCATCAGGCCCAGAGACGGACCTCCTGTCGGGTTCGATGGAGTAAATCCTCAGCTTGGCTTTGCAGCAGAGCCATTCTTTTCGCTTTATTTCCAGCCCCGCTCTGTAACGAGATCTGCTCCGCTGGTAGATTTATGTCAATTAGCAGGTTCTTATCCAAAGATGCTTATGGCGATCCAAATTAGTAGTGCACTGCGCTCAACCGTGCGAGCCACTGGAGCAATATGAAGATATCTTTAGTTTAATTAAAGGCCTCTTTGTGTCTGTTTCGTAAAGCATTGTCATACAACAAAATAGCACAATGGATGCAAAGTTAAATTTGTCTCTGCTAGAAAATATGCCCACATGCAGTGCTAGCTGGATGCCTAGCACAGTATTCCCATGGTAAACTAAATCAGTGGCACTCATTTCCTCCCCTAAGACATGGTTCGTCTTTATTGTGGTTTCCATACGCAGCTATTATGGTGCTGCTAAGTGGGCCTGTAATCAGCATGGAGGGCCACCCTGATCATACACCGTACATGTGATGGGAAACTACCAAACGGAGTTATTTTATGTTTTGTTTTTTTTGCCTTCAACCTGTGTGTGTTTTAGTGGATATGACTCTGAAGCCTGTTTCAGGCCTGCTGTGGATGCGGTCTTTGAAGAGTGTTCATTTTCAGTTTCCTGTCTTCCCTCCTCTGTCTCTGTCTCTTTGCAGAACACAACAGTCTTTAATTATAGTTTTTTTCTCAGGACAGTGATGCTTATGTTGCAACAAAGTGAGCGCTTTTGAAGTCATGTTGACACAAAAACAGCTTTTATGTAACGTCCCAACTTCAGCAGTGACACTCAGAGTATCCTGATTTCTTTCTGATTGATCACCTGCTGTGATCAAAACTACACAATCAACAGTTGTGTTGTGCGCTTTAAAGGGCTGCTGGCCAGTAGATTAACCACAACAATGTGACATTGGAGAGGTCGGGACAGATAAAATATTGTGGCAGGAGCAGGAGAGAGAGGTGGGGGCAGTTTGAGACATTTCTGAGGTCTTTGTTGCTTTCTTTAGTACGTGTTTATCCGAGCTGCAGCGTGGCCAGACTGCAGAGTGATGGCTATTTATGCTGGCCTGAGAGGTTATTGCTCCATCTCCTCCACCTGCCTGCATAAACTATAACTGATGGTGCCTCGCGTCTTTTTCTCAAGAGACAGGTGGTTTATATTCAGCCTGATCCTTAGTAGCTCCCTGTCATGCATCCATACATAAATTACATTTTATTTATGTATTTACTGTAGAGCAATAAGCTTTGGCAGGACATTGAAATTGTGCAGCTTTGAAATTGAGCTGCAGGCGGACAGATTTGGCAACTGAGATGAAGATCCAGCAAACGATCAACTGAAGTCTCCGACATGAGCACGAATTTCATTTTGGAGATAATTTCAACCACGACTGGACGTCGAATAAAGACAGGCTCCATCTTTGCTTGGAAGGTATCCCCCGGCTTTCCTGATTTCTGCATTATTAAAGGTGTGCTGCATGCACGGTCATCATGAGTCCATCATATGGCAGTTGCCAATATTTTTTATGCATCTGTAGCTCAAACTGTTCCCTGCACCTTGCGTGGGCTCCAGGATGGGGAAAAAAAAATCCTGTTTCACTTTCTTAACCACTTAAATCCCAGCAGACGATGGACTTGGACATTCACAGGTAGCCAATCCGTTCATTCGACTGCCCGATCCTCCTCTGAATAATCAGCAATTGGAAAAGTCGCTCATCACATCTCAAAGCTTCAGATCTAAGCTGTCTAATTTAATCTGAGCCCAAAGATGATACTGGAGGCGGTTACAGGTGTAACTGCAGGCCAAGAGATGTAATTTTAAAGGTTGGCAGCAGTGAACTGATAGCAATAGTTGGTGTGAGAGACAAAGCTACACGTGTGGTGTTGAGTAACTGTATGAGAAGGAAGTCTGAGAAGAAAAACGTATTTTTCAGTTGCAAACTTGGTGAGCCGGTGTTTCAGATTCTGATCCCACGCCTCTGCGTTATCAGCGAGTGTTTTCTTTGCTCATACATGTGCAGCAGTGTGTTGATCGCTGTTTTTCCTGTGTGTGTCTCTGTTTTCTTCTGTCTTCTGGTCACAAGCGGTGTGCTTGTGACCAGAAGTTAATCATATAACAGCACGATCAGAAATACCTCTCTTAACCTCTTCTGCTCGGACCTGCGTTGCCTCCAGACCTGACCTCTCCATAGCCAACATCCCCCACTCCCTCCCACTCATTCATGCTTAGAAATCTAAAAAGGGTAGCAGCTATAGGTAAGGATTAACTGAACCTCAGGGGCAAGCACTCATACTTGCCGAATGTGCTTCAGCCATGACAGCCCCCCTGAACTTTGACCCCGCAGCTCTCATCAGTCATCGTCCATCACATGTAAGAGACAGGGCTGCTTTTGTCTTCTACCCTCAGCTGCTTTGCTCCCTTAGGAAGCACTCTTGGGACCCCGAGCTGCCAGTTTGTAGTTGTCTGTGTTTAAGATTAGAGTACATGAAGTGAAACAGTCTCTGTTAGCTGGAGGAAGCAATGATAAGATGAGAACGTGCCTGATACTGGGGCATGAGCAGCTGGGATGTTGGAAATAAATCCGCCTGCATGGTTCTAACGCTAAGAAAATGTGCAATTACTTTTCATCTAGTATTTATAGTGAATAATATTCATTCAGTTCCATGTAAAGCAACATTTTGTACTGTGCACAGAAGAGCACCCGACAGGCGCAGATATAGAGCATCATTGTGTAACTTCTGTCCCTGTTCCCAGTGTGTGTACAGGCTTTGTTGTTGTCCTGTGAAGTCATGCATTAGAGGAAGCTTAGCGGTATAGTCGAGAGGAGCTTTCTCTTTCTTTTTAATTACTGCGCGGCCTGGTTCGGCCGGAGACCATTGTGCCAGAGTGCTGCGAGTTCCCACAATGGAGCCGCTCAGCAGAGAACAATGAGTCAAATTCCTGACCGTTCCCCACAGGTTCAGAGGCCGGCCTGACAAATGAAGACAGTGGAGTTACAGTGGCTTTGCTATTCTACACCCTGGAGCTTTCCCAGTGGCCACCCCTGTGGGGATATTGGTTTGTGTGTGTGTGTGTGTGTGTTACATGGTGGCAACTGCTCCACTGGGAGCACAGGGAGGGGTTGAAAGATGGGGGAGGGAGATTGTTTGCTTCTTTCTGCTGGGGGAGAAAGACTGCGTACTCTTTTTACTGGTGTAATCAAACCCCTGAGAACCAAAAGCTGCACTGAAAAGCATCACGGGTCAAAACTGAACAGCATTTTTCTTGCAACAGAGTTCTGAACCTTCACAAATCCCGTTCAGTCCTGTTTGAATGTCGCAGTGAGTCCTGAGCTATGGTGTACTTTGTTGTTGAGATTAGGATAAGAATAATCCAACCTTTTGCAATAGGAAATGTTCTGTTTAGATTGCCAAAACTGTGCTTACACAGGCTTTAAGTAGGCTGCAGAGCTTAAAGGCCACCAGGCGGGCCCGCTTCCATTTATATTGTCCGGCTCGTTCTTGTCCAGCTGTCCTGAAATATGCCTGCTCCAGTTTATCTGTGTGTACTCTGAAACTGTTGCTGGTTAACCTGGTTTGCACATAATCACCGTTTACTGAAGCTGAGATGTTGGGTGGCTTTGAGACCCCACAGCCCGATACCCTAACCCCTGACCCTGGCATTTGTCAGTCATCATGTTCTGCACTGTCACTCACGGCATGCCTCCTCATACGTGCAGAAACAGTCTGTGACTCGTGCCTACGATGATCTTCTCTTAGGAACGGTCAGATTTCTGTGGAACATTTATGGAAAATGATCAGTGGGTTCTGGAGAGAAGTACTTATTTGCAGATGCTGTCTGCATTTAGTTTGCTGCATTTTAAGAGATTCTCACATCCCACGTTGGAGAGGATGGAGCTAGAGAATGATTCGCGTTTATGTTTGAATGACTGAAGCATGAACCGGCTGTCAAAACACATCCCATAATTTAGACCGAGATGTGGATTTGGACTCTCAGCAGAGTGCATTTGGATTGTGCAGCCGCTGAATCCTAAAATCATTAAACTTTTTAATTAAGCGGCATTCGAGTCCCTCACTGATGCTGTGTTTTATTTTGCTTTCAGTAAACTGAGCAGCATGAAAGCAGAAGTGCAGTAAATGACCGTTGGCTGTTTGAGGTTCTCGTAAACCTCCGAAGCGTTTCATCCTGTGCAGGCTTTTCAGGAGCATTCGCACCCTCTGCTCCCCCCCTGAACCCGGCGCACAATAATGTGACACTCTATCTCTTTTACTGGTTTCTGTGCCCTTTAATGAAAATTGATAGTCTCACAGACACATACACCCCCCCCCCCACCAGCCATTGATTGAGGCACAATAAATGTTTTATAAGCCCCACTTTTTTTTATTAAATTTGGAAAGTGTCAGTGGGTTAGACCAGGGGGGAGCTCCGACTCCTAGGAAAATTCTCATTAATGACTAAAAGTGAAAACCAGCTGTGATCAATTAGCTGGATGCGGATTCAGTCCTCCAACCGATTCACTCCGGTGTGTTTTCTGATATCCAATCTGTGCTTTTGGAACAGTTGAGACAAAATCCTGCAGTTGGAGCCCCTTCAGCTCTTTTCTGTAGCTTAAACCACAACTTTCCCTCGTTGGTGGAAGGACGGTGGCACCGTTCCACAGGAAATGCCTCTTTAACACAGCAGGAAAGGCAGACTTTGCCCCGTCTGGATCCCACGTCTTTGTTTTCATCTAATCGCATTAAGTGACGGGCCCGATGTTTGTGCTCGGCTTGTGTTCCTGTCGGTGGAGGCTCGGGCCGCTGCTCAAGTAGATTCCCCGTGCAGAATGACGGCCAGTCGGGGGTTAAGCTTGAGACTTCTCTGAAGTCTTGCCTCAGATTAGCATGCCGAGGAATGAGAAAAATGTAATGAGCCTAACTGGACCTGACTCGTATGGAGGATAATGGTTAACGAGTCCTGATGGATTTTCTGTGCGATTCAGTGGAGATGACTTGAGCTCTCACACAGATTATATTTTCTCAAGGATTAAAGTTGCTGTCGAAGGTGAACTTTGATACCATAATGAGGTTTTAATGGCTTCTTTTATAGAGACCGCAGCCATGTGAAGAGAGTTGTTTGCTACATTAAAACCTCCAACAAGCCTAAGAAATTAAACACATAATGCTAAAAATGTCCTGAGGTCCTCTAACACATTTACCTCGTGGGAAATGCAGACTTCACTGAGTCACCTGACCTCTCACCTGACAACAGTCACCTGAGCTGGCTTCTGATTGGTGGATGGAATTTTGGATCCTGAAATCTCTCACTAATAACTTCTGGGTATTTACACGCACTTCAGTATTGTTTGATCAGCACTGAGTGTCATGTCTCACACACACACACACACACACACTTGCTTTTCCTTTATGCAAACTATCAGCAGCAGGTGCACAACCTGAGCACAGAGACAAATGAGGTGCCATTAAACGCTGACCACAGAACACACCCAGCGGGGGCTCCACTCATACCTCCACATCAGACGTGGACTCATCTGCAGATGTCACGTGTGGCTAAAAGGTCTCTTTCAAACTTGGACGCCCCACTAAAAACACGTCCAGCCCACCTTGCCCAGCACTGAGTGATGATGTTGTGTTTGGTGCATGTGCTGTGGTCTGAGAGTTGGAGAGGCTTGCAGCTGACAGGGCGCAGGGCCATGTAGCTGCAGCTGCCCCCTCTGTGTACGCTCTTTGATGGGGAGAGGCGATGGCGTTTACTTCCACACCCACAGCTACACACACACACACACACAAAGGCTCATTTTCTCCTCTGTGGTTTCAACTTTACTTTATGGTTCCCTGCATGCATGTTTTGTGTGTTTGTGTATCATAATGCACAGCTTTAAACTCATATACAGTATCAGCTGTTCCAGGTCTTCACACTAAACATGTGTGAGTTACATCGTTGTGGGTTTAGCGGCTGCACCAGTTGGTGTCACGGTCCGAGTCATTTGGAGCTCCAAATAGCAGCAAGGGGACGCCCATGAGACTGACACACTTCTTGCAAACACCCACACCCACACAGACTACACATCCATACACACAAATACAGCCCTCCATTGTTTAACCAGCCTAACACACTGAGAGGTCTCAACCGTTACTCTGTTTATGGTTTGTTTATCTAGCAGAGATCGCCGTCCCACCTGTTCCTTATCTGGACCGTGCACACGCACACTCGGGGCCATGTGCTAATAGACCTGACAACACCTGGTGCCTTTGTTGTGCATGGCGACAAAGAGGCTTGTGAGTGACATCAACATACTTGTTTTTAAAATTGTTCTCACAAGTCCTTTTTTCCTCTTCCTTCATGTGTGTTGCAGGTTTAGATGACAGCTTGCAGCAGTACGTTAGCAACTTTGAGCGGGAGAAGATCAGTGGGGAGCAGCTGCTGAAGATCACTCATCAGGACCTGGAGGAGCTCGGCGTGGCCAGGATCGGACACCAGGAGCTGGTGCTGGAGGCTGTCGACCTGCTGTGCGCTCTGGTCAGTAGATCTGTGTGGTTGGATGCGTGTTTAGCAGCGAAGATGCTACAGGTCAGGCATGATCGTGCGAGTGGACTGTACCCCCCCCCACCCATTCACTAAAATCTCAGCCTGTAGTTTCTGGCAGCTAAAGGGATCGGCGAAGCAGAAGAGCTCGTTGTTTCCCCACACGTCTCAGTGGGGTGTGGAGGTAGCCCGAGGACGCCGGAGTAGAGCAGCATCACTCAGCGCTGAGGAAATGGTGTCAGCTGTGGGGCGCGCTGACAGTTTGTAGATGTGGGAGATAGTAGAAGCAGTTAGTAGTGGTTAACATGTAGCTAGCAGTGGCAGTTAGATCTAAGATAAGAAGCTCCTCCTCTTTCTTTCCGTAAACGTGCCAGGTTTCCTCATACTCTGGTTTGTTTACTTATTAGTCTCACAGAAAACTAAAGGTTGGTTTTGTGCTGTGAGCGCCTGCACTGAGCTGCCGTCCATCATCACAGATCCCAGAACAGCTTCCAGCAAAAATGTGTCTGCCTTCATAAAGAATGATGAAACCTTCAGTGTTCCAACTGAAAGAGAACCAGGTTTTCCAGCAGATGGGATCGATTTGGAATTTTATCACTTCCTGTGCCATAAAAGTCCAGGATTGTGGTCCCCTCGTTTTGATCAGCGTCAGCATTTCTGTGCGCTCTTAAAACACTTTACATTAATCATTTGTGGCACAGTTATTTTTGCTCTAAAGGAATTTAAAACTTAAATCTTTCTTCCTCGCGAGGCGGAGTGGAAAGCTGCGGGAAGAACAGATTTGGATCAGCTACTTTTACATTTTTCCTTAGCGCACGAAAGCCACGTTTGAGTTCTCCACTATTCTGAATAATGCGAGTATGTGTGCTCAGCTTGGATCTTTATATTGTTCCTTTGAATTATCACGAGCTGAGCTGTTAATAAGCACAATGTCCATAAAGGATGCTGAAGTATCTAATCTGATGACCTGTGTGTGTGTGTGTGTGTGTGTGTGTGTGTGTGTGCTTTAACATGCAAATGGCATTCATCTCTTCCCTTTGACACAGTTCAGTTACGATAAGCTGCCTGTTTCCCATCAGTTATCAGGACTCTACCTGGAACCTCTGGATACGTGGAAACACTCGGCATCTATTGTTTTCTTCTTTTTCTTGGAGGATTTATTTATCATAAAATGCGAGCAACCAGACCCGGATTTTTGTTCATCCCTGGAATCTCGAGTGGCTTTGCTCTTGTTGTGCTTTTACGTGAAAACGTGCTCTCATGCTGTAAGACTCCATCTGTGTGTGTTTTTGCTAGTTGGTGCGCCGTCCTCAACCTTTCACCTGTGATTGAAGCATTGCAGCCTAATTCTTTTTGCCCATTTGGAGTTTCCCCGTTAAGAACGAGGCCTCAGCCTTCCAGCGGGCTCATGGGAGGAAGTGAGGCCCCCCGATTCAATTAGCTTTTACTGAAGGTCACTGCTACTCACAGGAACACAGGCCACCAGCGCCCAAAACCCCCACACGCTCTCACGGTTTCGAGCACTTTCTCTCTTTTGTCATTTACTGCGAGGTCAGACGCTTCCTGTTGATGTAGGGGCTGCCAGGCGTTGCTCTTACTTTTTAAATGTTTATGCACGTGTGCACATCTTTGTCTGATTAATAGTTAAAAACATAAATCATGATGAAAGATGAGCGAACGTACAGCTCTGCAAACGTTCTCCCGTTTCCAACCAAAAGGTATTAAAACCAAACTGCTGTCTGGGAACAAAGAGAGGACATTTCGCTGGTTTTCTCTCAACCCTGGATGCCTTTTGCAGAGTCGGTGCTGAAACTCAACACTTCTTTCATCAGCTCATATGATATTAGCTGGCCTCATCATGGGCCACAGTGCTGCTGTAAATGGTTTAACTATTGCTTAAAGGTGCATCTTTTATAGTCAAGTCAGATCCATAATGCCTGGGGCGAGGGGGGGGGCAGGAAGCAGTGTTGTGATAACTGTTCTTAATTTCTCCTGAGGAGCCTGAACTCAGCTCTGAAAAGGACACTGCAAGGATGTAAAGTTGACTTGAAATGTTTGATTGAAAACACAGATTTTGGTTTCTGGCTCAGCCGGCGGCGTGGGACAAAAGCTCAGTGGACATCTGTGGGCCCGTCAGAGCCGCTGTGCCATTAGCCTGCTAATGAAAAAGCCAGGAGTCATGTTTGATCTGGAGAGAGCTCACTCTGCCTCTGTGCTAAAGTTACACTGAATGAGAGAGAAAACATCACATGACTTTTTTTTCCCCCTCCTTATATTCCTCAATCGTGTTTGTGTGTCCTTAATGATGCTTCAACAAACTGTTTCATGTCAAGCGTGGCATGAATCATGCTGCCTGCAGCTACTGTTTGACTAGTCCAATTATTCCAGCGTGTCCCTGGAGACTAAAACTGGTGAAATGTATGTGTTTTTTTTTAACACATGTTGGCGAGGGGAGGCAGAATAAAAGGAGACACTAACCATTTGCAGATCTCGTCTGTTGGTTGCCAAACACGTGCCGTTCTACTCTTTGCAAAGCATATTTAGCTACTGGCACATCAGAGTGCAGCATTTGCTGGCACCAATGCAGCATCCTGTAAGCTGATATTTACCAGGACAGGAGCCAGGCTACCCTCTCTCTGTGTGCATATAAAATAAACAATATTCCGGTATTTCAGTTGCAGCATTGAAAGACTTTAAATACTTTACATGCTCAGTCTCCTGCAGTATTAGCCTCACAGCTGGTTTGCAGTGTACTTCCTGACCCTTGAAAACACTGAGTGGCTGCTAAGAGCGCGTGAACAAGAGGAATGCATCAAGGAAACAACCTCGGCTCAGGAATGAAAACTTTGCACCGCTCGATATGAATCAGGTGATGGTGCAAATGCACCCTCTCCGGATCCGGGTGGGGTCATTTCTCATCCATGATGTTCACAGACAAGTGAACTTAAAGAATATCTGCCAAAGACATGATTGCAGCCCTTCATTGGACAGGAAGCTACTTGTCTTAATGGGTGGAGCCATTCGTAGGTGTAGAATGTGTAGAAGGCTTGTTTGCCGTGATCTCCAGCTTGATTGGCACTTTTGTCCCGTTTCATTTGCTCTTTCAGAACTACGGAGTGGAGACGGACAACTTGAAGAATCTGGTAGTGAGGATGAGAGCTGCTACCAACAGTCTGCACATGGCCACGGCTGACCGCAGGAAGAGCCCCGCGTACGACGGGAGCACCTCGCGCAAGCCACCCAACGACTTCCTGACCTCTGTGGTGGAGCTGATCGGTGCTGCAAAGAGCCTCCTGGCTTGGCTCGACAGGTAACGCCACGGCCTCACCGCATCAAACGGAAGTGCAAGTGCACATAAGCATAAACAGTAACGCAAAGCACTAATTTTAAAAGTTAAACTATTGTTTGAAATAAATCTTCAGTAGCAAAAAGACATTTTGCATGTCAGCTCAACTTTAAATGCAGCTGGCAGAGCATCCTGTGTGCTCCCGTTGACCTGCTCCAAAACACATTAGGCCATAAAAGCGAGGATTAAGTGATAGCTGGCTCAAATTAAGCTTCTCTTTTTTTGGCTAAAGCCGGCTCATTGATGTCATTGTTTAAATGCTTGTTGTGATGTTGAAGTGGAAGCAGGTTCCTAGGTCTGTAGGCTTCGTTTGCTACCATCAAATGAGAATGTTCCAAGCACTGCAAGGTGGATTGTGGAGATCATGAGTGCATGTTTCAGATGGCGTGAGGGGAGGAAGAGGCAGAAAAGGATATGAGCTGGCACGTACTTGAGTAACACCCAAGTCTGTCAGTGGCCGCTCACCCAAACGCAGCGATCTGAGTGTGTGTAATAAACCTCAGCATGTCTCTGCAGCCCACCGCCTCCTTCCAATGTTCTCCCTTTCTTTCTTTGTCTGCTTGCAGGACGCCTCTTACAGGGATCAGTGACTTCACAGCCACCAAGAACAAGATCATTCAGCTGTGCCTGGAGCTCACCACCACAGTTCAGCAGGTCTGCATGCTCCTTAGTCCAGCAGAACACACGCACACACACACACAGAGCAGCTTTTTCCACTGAACACAAACCAGCTCAGGGGCACAGACATGCGGGGTAACATGTAGGAGAAGAGCGTTATGGGAAATGTGGTCTGGCAGCCATGACATAAGCCTGAAGCCAGCAGTCTGAGCACATTATTGCAAATGCTGCTGTTTTTCTTGGGCTCTGTTCCTCCTCGTGCTGGCTAATGAGGAGACCCCCTCGGTGTGGGGACGTTTAATGGTAAACGTTGCTTTTGTGCCTCCAGTTTCATAAAAACCTGCTAGTGTTCTTTCAGAGGTGGCTGCCAACATTCCCCAGGCGGCCGTTCTCCTTCGGCCATGTGGTTCCTGTTTTTGCTGCTCCGAGATGCTCACAGTGGGAGACAAAACGGTCTGGAAGCATTTCCTGTGTGTAGGTTTAGTGGAAGGATGAGGAGGCAGAACGATGGCTGACAGATAAAACGGAGCATCAGCAAAGCGCTCTTGTATATTTCTGCAGAGAATTGCTCTGGCATTGCATCATAGTGCAGTTATTTTTGCTTCTGCCAGTTTAATGAAACCAGTAGCGGTGGCTCATACGTTTATTTGAAGGGGTTTTATCAGTACAGTCTTTTATCCTCGAGCATCGCCTGATGGGAGTGAAAGCGGCTCCTGAGGCTGCAGGTGTCACGTTTGGAGGGTTATTGCATCAAAATAAATTCCTTTCCCAGAGTGCCCATTTCCTCGCCAGAGTCTGGGATTTCAGCGCCTCTGCTGATTTACTGTGGGTGTATCGGTCGTCCAGGAGAAGTGGGGGTATCCATTTCCCACGCTGCCATGTGAAGTGGAGAGGGTACGGTGGAGAATAAACGTCTGATAGGTGCTGAAAGGTTCTTGCGAGGCTTGAGAGATTAGCTTCCTCTCACAGCTGGGGAGGCCTGCAGATTGACTCGGTAGTTTTAAAGCAGCTCCCAGCAGCTGATGAGGATCGGCGATGGCTGAAGTATCAAAAAAAAGCACACAGCCTCAGAAAAGTCCTGGTCTGGATCATTTGGAGTCCAGCATAGAACCAGCATACAAACCACTGCTTAATAAAATGGGCCGTGATTAGTTTTATGATGGGGGAGGACGGCGTGAGGTTTGTCCAGGTCGTTCGTGAGCTTTGGCCGAGGATCGGGGCAGTTTATGTGTTGTGCCTGAATGAAGCCTGTGTGTGCACACAATGGGGCACGGCCATAAAACTGTGCATGCTTCAGCCTTCTTGGCTGGCCCGTCAGCGTGGAGGTCGCTCTCTGTCAGAGAATGCATTTTTCATCAATCCCACATGTCTTTAGTTCATGCTGGATGACGGAGCAAGTTTAGCTCTATTTTTAGCATGAAAACAGTCCAAAAAAACCATCGCCAATATCGCATGTTTACACCACATTAATATCATCGTGTCAGAAGGCCAGGTGTGAAATATTGCAGTCTGTGGCCTTTATTTCCCGCAGGTGTAGGGTCAGTCCGGGTTCAGGCACTGTGCCAGCACCGCACTCTCAGCCACTTCATTGCTTGACCATGCAAATCCTCTGCGGTGGCTGATGAAAGGCCAGGAGAGCTGCACCCAGAGTCATCTGATCCACACTGGTCGTGAGATCAAATCCATAATGTTCAGGATCAGTGCTCCCAGGGAATTGTCCTCAGTGCTTTTTTCTGATCTCGCATCTGTCGACCGCGACTCCTCTGGACCTGACAAAGATGTGGGATTACTTTGGAAAGCGCAAACAGGTCTGAGGAATGAGAAATAAAGCCAGAAGTCTCAGTCTCTGATATTGTTTTCACATGATTTGATACTATGGAAATAAGAGAAGGTCTGTAAACATTAAAGCTCGGTGGGAGGAGTGCCAGTTCTCGTCTGCAGCTCATAATAATATACTGCTTTGTTTCACGACCTCTTAACATTGAAATATGCCTTTTTAGTTCATCCCTCTTGGCTCAGTCAACAGGAAATATGCAGCTGTTTGTTTATGGAAGAATGGCTGAATTCCTGCTGAAACCACCACATATTCCTGACTGCTATTAGATAGTTTGGACCAACGTATGTCAAAGGAAACTTATTATAATTGCTTATTCCTGCCCCCCTGCCCAAAATAAGGGGAACGTGGCATATTCAGTGGATGCTCTCTGCTCTGATGTGAAGCCATTGCTCACGGCCACAGACGGTCATGCAAATCTCGTCAGCGCAAACAAACCAACAGGATGACGAGCCGAGCGCCTTTGAAAACAGACTCTCCCCTTTAGCCCTTTGGAATGTGCAAGCTATGGAAATATGGAAAAACTTGCTTGACCCCCCCACCCCCCATTTGCTGTCTGTACAATGCATTTACAAAGAGCAACAGAGCCGGCTTTGTGCGTGTGCAGCAACAGTTGATTTTGGAGAAAGGAGAGACGTGGATATTTTTGTGGCCCGTGGTTCTGACAGAAGCGTTTCACCTGCCTTTTGTTGGATATCACCCCGTGGGGCATTTGCAGCACTGAGGCATTTCCATAAACAAGCGCGGGGGGCCCCCGCCGCCCCTCTGTGGGCTCTTTTGCCACCAGTAACACAGTTGTCAGCGGGGCTGTTGCCTCAGCTGTGTCCCATCTAGCTGCAAGAGCTGTGTGGGGACACTTGGAGTGGAGCAGTGGACGGTTTCCCAGCTGATTTGGCTCATTGGGTGAAGGGGAGGGGGCATCACAGCTATTGTCGAGTGTGACTTCCAGACCCCCCCCCCCCCCCCCCCCCCCCCGGCCCCCCTCCCGCCCCCCC
>VUQK01020344.1:4010-23032 GCA_015106715.1 Bujurquina vittata
GATTTCACTTGTTTACAATGCTTCACACACAAACACACACACATACACGCACACACACAAACACACACACACACACACACACACTCTTAGCCTTAACACTGCAGGTACACTAATTCCCCCCGAAGCAGCAATCAAGTGACCTGTATGATGCTATGTGCTTAAAATATCCCAGACAAGACAAGACAGGTAGAGAAGGCATTGAGTGTTCAGATCCTAGTCTGAAATAATCTGGATTAAGCCTGGTGACTGGAGCTCCGTTAAAGATGATTAACTGCTCTGTGGTTATGTGTCTGCTTGTCTTTCACACCACATTTCCAGATCAGTGGGTCTGTTATTAGTTTCCTGGTGGTAATAATTTCATTGGAATAATTGCTTTGATCATAGATATATTAATATATAATAACAAATATAATGAGCAAATATGTGGGTGGAAGCGATGACGGCAGTGTCTTTCAATGATCAATGCAGTCATACATTTGCAGTACAATGACATCACCATAAACCTTTACATTTCTAGAATTAATACTGTAGATGTGAACAGTTTCATGTCATATTAGCTCGTTCATTTGTCTTGAAGAACGTTTTCAGCAGGATGTCCAGATTTTAAAAAGATTTAGCTAATCTTCATTGTTGTCTTTTAATTGTGTTTTTTTAAGAACATTCATCTGTTCTGATCAGTATAAAGAAATATTATAAACAAATATAAGTATAAATGTATATTCCTCAGTTGGTTGTCTTATTGTATGACACAGCCTCATAGTATTATTAACAAACCACAGATTTTTTTTTGACATCTTACAATGAATTTTATTAAAAAACGAAGTAGTTTTGCAATGTACACTTAGCCTTCAAGATGCTCAGAGTAAACAGGCTACATAGGACAGGTACACTGAGTCTAAACTGAGTAGAGCTGTTGTAATGAGATTAGCAGCACAGCAAAATCAAAACAAACAAACAAAAAAAACCCCAGCAACTCTGTCCCCATTTTACTGCTCTGAGAATCAAATGTACCATTATTTACAGTTTTATGGCCAACTAAAACATCCAAAGTCATATTTCTATATTCTTCTCAAAATCTTTGTTCTCTCTTTATAAATTCAGTGGGACTTTACAGGCAGCAGGACCTTTGGCAGTGAGGCTACAACACTCAAAAATCTTGTACTACTGAATGGATAACTGGGAAATTTTCTACAAACATTCACGTGTCCCATGTTTCCCATCTTGCAGAGTTTAGTGGCCCCCTGACCTTTTCTCTAGTGGCACCGGCAGGTTGACATGTTGTGAAATATCAACAGCTGTTGGATATTCCTGTGCATTATTTATAGTGTTAACTATATTGGCGTGCTAGCACATTGAACTAAATGTCCCTATTGGTTGTTTTTTTTGGTATTTAGCTCAAAGCACTGCTGCGTTTACTTTATTAACTGTGAAGCTTCTCATCTCAGTTATAGCTTTCTAATCTCTTTAATTGGTTTTCAAAAATTCCCCAACAATATGCTCTTTCTACCAGCTTTCTTTAGTCTTCGTCAGCCCTCTTAAGACTACGTCCTTCAGGGAGGAGTTAGTGCTCTTTGGTCACTAGAGGTTTATCCAGCCTAGAGTTTCAGGTTGAAGACACGGTGTTCCTCTGTGTGCTGGATCACTGCAGTGGATTACAGGAACAATTTATGTCAACCAGTTAAAACACACGGACATTAGCACCTGATCTGTAGTAGTTACACTTTAAGACAGACCTAATGAAATACTATACGTTAGCAGTCTGTGGATCACCAAGAGTTCAGAGCAGCTGTTTGCCACAGGCACAACCTGTTTATTCTGAGGACTGAAGGCTCGGCTGGTTTTAGCACAATGTAGCGAATGAACGCAAATTCAAATCAGTAATTAGAGGATTTATAGTATAATAGAACAGCATGCTGGCAAAACAAGCTTCAGTAAGTTGGCCTCAACAAGCTTCTCCTCACTGGCAGACAATCCATGGGGTACAGGACATGGCACAGAAATCCCCTGAAAACTAACTCCGCCTCCCTCACAGTCAGCTATTACTGTGACTATCTCTTTTACACACAAAAACACATGGGTCAACTCAAACCCACACAAATTCATCCAAATTACAGAAAATGTGGGGCTTTTTATGTCTATGTGTAGTGAGTGACCTGCTTTTAGATGGCACGTGAATGAACTGCCAGCCCAAACACGGGAGTGAAACATTCTTGTCTCGCATTAGAGGAGGGAACAAAACAAGGAATGAGATGAATGTGCGACAATCAGAAAGGAGAACAAATATTCACCTTCATCAGTCAAAGGAACTCAAAATTCCTTCGTGCTCATGTTACAATTAAGTCAGAGACTCTTGTCAGCTGTCTTTTTGTTCAGCTTCAGCGTCGTGTTCACAATGACTGCGAGAAGTCAGCTTACAATACACATGGAACTATTTGGTACATTAGTTTGAAATGTTTTGTTCAAAACAGTGATATTTTCTTTTTAGATTCAAATAAAATATATGAATAATTGTGTCACTGTGGCAGTACACAGCAGTCCTGATCAAATCTTTTGTTTGCGAAGGGCAGCCAATCAGAAGAAATGTAGCTTAAAGAGAGAGGCTGCACCAAGGCTCAGTGTAAGGTAAATCAGGATGATTCTGAACTGTGACTCATGCAAAGCTATAAGAAAAGAAAAGAAATCACTAGAAGAAACAAAAACTTCCTGATAGTTGCTAGATTGGACCCTTGTTTTTGGTGGTAACAAATCTCTACATTAATTGTGTAATCTTGTTACCCACAAATATTATCAGTATCTGAACTGGCAGTTTCAAATCAAAGCATAACTAGTGGAGCCTTTGTATATGTTACCTATTTGACATCAGTCCACACCTCTCAAACACAAAGAGCAGATCTATTATTCTTCATACCTAAAGGGTTTATTCATTATTGTTATTATTGCTGCAGGCCTTTTGCTTCGCTTTTACATACACTATCAACTGCTCTGGTTATTTTGTCAACCTCTTTGTGTGTATTACTCTGTCTTTGTTGACAGTGATACACAAAATGAGCTGTACCACTTTCTTCACAACCCTGTATTTCCTGAGCTGCCTGTAGTCAGTTCTGCCCTCTGGTGGAAAAAATTCACGTTTTCAGTAGTGGAGGAGCAAGCAGTTGGGTGATTTTTAAGCAAAACAGTAATACTGTGTACAATTCAATTTCTGATGCAGTTAATGCATGTTATATAGTAATTATTTTACCAAAAGAAACTAAAGCCTCAGATGTAAAAAAAAAAAAAAAGGTACTTTTGTAAGGGGTTATTTTGAGCATTAAACAGTCAAATACTACATAATCATCATCAAGACAGTGAGGTAAGATAAGAGAGAGAGACGGGGTCAAGGTGGGAGTGGGATTATATGAGGGACCTGCTCTGAGCCCATTATTGTTTTCAATGGCAATGGATAGATTGACAGATATGGTAAATGGACTGGTACTGACACTTTCCACTCTAATTTAGCACTTAGGGTTGTGTGTCCTACAGTGGCCACAGTAGCTAGGACTATACACTTGAATTGGGAGGGCTATGGCCTAATTTATACGAGTGAGTCAGGTCTCTGTGCCTTTGTTTGTAACCCAAAACCCCTCTGAGCCCCACGCAGTAACCAACTACATCACCACAACAACGAGTGAGGACCCAGGAGGGAAAAAAAAAAGTCCTAGCATTTTATTTGTACCTGCGACCAGCAGCACATGTAAAGCAAATGGTAATTAACTTAACACACACGGGCAATGGCATAGGTAGGTTACATAGGTTACGTTGGCTAATAATCTAAATCAGGCCTCAGAAAACTGATTTTAGTTGACTGCAATCTGCAATCTACTGACATCTAGTGGTAAAATTCCGCACACTGCAACTTTAACTGCAGTTGCAGCAGCTAAAAATTATTATCACATAGACTCTTTGGCACTATCAGGCACCAGGAGTACAAGTACATAAATTCAATTCAATTTTATTTACATAGCGCCAAATCACAACAGTCACCTCAAGGCGCTTTATATTGTAAGGTAAAAATCCTACAACAATTACACAGAAAACCCAACAATCAAAACGACTCCCTATGAGCAAGCATTTGGCGACAGTGTGAAGGAAAAACTCCCTTTAAACAGGAAGAAACCGCTGTCAGAACCAGGCTCAGGGAGGGGCAGCCTGTGGCTGAGGGGAGGAAGACAGGACAAAAGACACTGTGGAAGAGAGCCAGATATTAGTAACAAATGATTATTAGTAGAGTGGAGTATAAACAGAGAAAAAAAAGAGGTGCATAAGAAGAAACACTCAGTCCCTTTCTGCCCTTCTGTCGCTGCTGTGGTTATGACACAGGCGCGGGTCGTTAAAGGGACGCTGTCTCTTTAAATCGCTGGGCTCCGTGTCTGTAGTGGTGACGTGTCTCCTCCTCCTTTTCCTCTCGCTGGCTCAGTAAGTCAGACTGAAGCTGGTTTGATTTCCACTGTGAAGAACCGTATAAGTGACTAGTTGGGACATCATGGGCAGTAAGTTTCAGTTTGCCTTATGAGTTTTAAGAGTCTGATATGCAGAAAACGAGTAGTAACAATGAAACAGTTATTTTAATGGGTTTTTGACAACTTAGTTGGCTAACTGTATTAGCGCTGGCATTGATCGCATGCAGCTAGCATTCAGTAGTTAGCTTCCTGGTTGGTAATAGGTTTTTGCCCTGTTACAGTTCTAGTGAGAAGTAGTTGTCGGGTTAATTTAACAACTAGGCGGTATTTTTGGCAAACTTGTTTTCTTGCCTGCAGTTGCACTTTAAAAGCGATAAGATGAGTAGTTTTATCTCGAGACCTCCTGGAAGCTAACTTGTTAGCCTCTCATTCAGAGGCAATGACAGTAGTGATGACGACGCATAAGACAGGCGGTGGTTTTTCTGTGTTGCTGTTCCTGTTTCCTCCCTAGCACTATAAGAAACATACGATTAGACGTACCGTAAAGAGCTCACATAACAACAGGAAACTGTGATGTTCTTTTTAAAGCTCTGTGTCACATCGATACTGTTGGTAAATTCAGATTTGTTTAGAGGTCCGCCCCCCATTCATTGTCACGTCCTGCTGATGATGACCAGATTTTAAGTTAGCTCATGTTTGCTTGTCTTTCAGTCAAATTCTTGGAGGTGATAAAGCCATTCTGTGCTGTGCTGCCAGAGATCCAAAAACCTGAAAGAAAGGTCTGTATTTTCAGCTAACCCACTCCCATTTTCATAGTAATAACTAAACAGTAAGCAATAAGTAAACTTTATATTCGCTTTACCCACCTTCACTTTTGTTAAGCTTCTTATCATTTGCTCTATTGATAGATCCAGTTCAGAGAGAAGGTGTTATGGACTGCCATCACTCTTTTCATCTTTCTGGTGTGCTGCCAGGTGAGTGCCACTGTTGATTATTTTGTGTATTTCCCGTCTTTGCGATAGTTTGTAAAGGAAGGAGAAAAAAAACATCAAGTGATCAGTCATGCACAATTAAAGCTTCTAATAGTTAGTGCAAGTCTGTTGGCCTTATTTATCGGTTATTAAATAATCTGCCATCTTTAATAGTTGCATGATTATGGTTAATAAATTCTCATGAACACACATACTAAATAATTTTAAAAGGTATTAGGTAAATATCATCACCCTCCTTAAATAATAGCTTAAGCCATTTATTAATGACAAGTTTATTCTTTCCTAAATCTTCATAATTTAAATATTTGGTTCAGTTTTTTTGTGCTTTCTGAAAAACCTGAAAAAATTGGCTTAGGCCATTATTTTAGGAGGTTGACGATATTTAGGTTAGTAATGTGACATTTGACTACTATTTTGGACCGTCAGCCAGAAACTTAAATGAGTTGAAAAGTATCTTAGTGAAATTATTAGGATGCAGTCAGTTGTCTCTTACAGGAATATGCGTCTCACATAATTGTCAAAGTATCAAAGCCACTGACTTTAGAGGAGACATAGTTATACAACAGCACTTGCTATTTCATGGAAGGAATTAAGATTTGAGCATAAATGAAAAATATTGTTCTACAGATTCCCCTGTTTGGCATAATGTCCTCAGACTCTGCAGATCCTTTCTACTGGATGAGAGTCATTCTGGCTTCAAACAGAGGTATTTGCCTCGCTAATATTTAATTACAAATGAAATATGTGTTTACTGGTCTACTGGGATGTCCTAACTTGAGCATTTCCTTCTAGGTACTCTGATGGAGTTGGGTATCTCACCTATTGTCACCTCAGGTCTGATCATGCAGCTGCTTGCTGGAGCTAAAATTATTGAAGTTGGAGACACTCCAAAAGACAGAGCGCTCTTTAATGGAGCCCAAAAATGTATGTAACCTCTCCTGGAGTGTTGGTTTGAAGTGGTCAGAATTGTCCGTTAAATCTTTAGGATCTCTCATTTCTCACCTTTGATCACGCTTTCAGTGTTCGGGATGATCATCACCATTGGCCAGGCTATTGTATATGTGATGACCGGCATGTATGGTGACCCATCAGAGATGGGTGCGGGGATCTGTCTGCTGATCATCATTCAGGTAAGAACAGGATGAATATCTTCAAATATACCAGAACATTTATTATAAGAACATAAATATAAATTAACCCTGAGTGCAAAAATGTCATTAAAAAAAAAAAAAGCACAATGTGTTAAAAACTAGCAGATGTGTAGATTATGAGGACCACTTTCTGTGTCATTGGATCAGTATTAAATTGTTTGCTTCTCAGTTTCCAACAGTGGTTTGGGGATTTTTATTATTATGACTGACATGTTCCTTGAAGTGGAGTTTTATACTATTGGCGTCATTGTTAAAGAAGTGCAAAAGGTGTATTTCCAAGAAACAGTTACATTGTGAGTTGAGTACAGGGTCCAGTTCAGGCTTCCTATTAAAGTTGCGGAATTAGTTATTGACTACTCAACAATACAAATTCTAATCAGTTTACCATAGGCTGAGGCAAAGGAAAAATTTCCAGCTTCTGTCTTTTCCTCAAAGTCTTCCCTGCTACCTTTCATAAACACCCTAAGAATCCCAGTAAAAACACTTTAATATTAGTCTCTTCGAAATGTAACAGATATTAGTGGTTAGTTGTGATTATTCTTATACTCCTAAGGATATGTTAATTTCATGTTCTATTGAAACAGGAAAGTATTTAACTCAGGCTTGGGTATACATATTCTGTATTTTTCTATCACTGAGGAGAGGCTACTGACACTTTGAAGAAACATTTGAGCTAGGAGAGGCTAGGAAACATTTAGTTTAACTACATATTTACATGCTTTATTTAATTATTGTATAAAATAACAGCTATACTTAATGAAAATGGTTAATGGTTATAAATGAAGTAATTCAAATTCCACAAGGCCACTGGCTTTCCTAAGGTTAATGGAGTTTACTCATAAAAGTAAAATATCCAATGGAGTTGGGAGTAATGACCTTTAAAGCAACAGTATTCTGTTATTTTGTTCATATATAAGAACAGATTATAATGTATTGTCAGAGTCAATACTCAAGAATCCAAAGATAGCAAATCGCCACAACAAAGAGGAATTTTTTTACATGACTGGTTCTGTTGTGTTCCTCTGTAGCTGTTTGTAGCCGGACTGATTGTGCTGCTGCTGGATGAGTTGCTCCAAAAAGGCTATGGTCTTGGTTCAGGCATCTCGCTCTTCATTGCTACCAACATCTGTGAGACGATTGTCTGGAAGGCCTTCAGCCCCACCACTGTGAACACCGGAAGAGGTAAGAGACCACTAATGTGTGTTTTCACAAGTGATATTTTTTTCTTCTAATTTGAAAATACACACAGAGGTCAAAGTCATCCACCCTGTCACTTTTCTGCAGTCCACAGAAATGTTTCTAATTTTAGTGCTTTTTATGTGTTTTTAGGCACAGAGTTCGAGGGAGCGATCATTGCTCTTTTCCATCTGCTTGCCACAAGGACGGACAAAGTGCGTGCTCTGAGAGAAGCCTTCTACAGGCAGAATCTGCCTAACCTCATGAACCTCATTGCTACAGTATTTGTTTTTGCTGTAGTGATATACTTTCAGGTCAGTTGCTCTCCTTTTCTTTTCTGTGATGTCACACTAACCTGCTGGAGATTTAAAACAAGGCTTAAAAAAAGTCAGGGTGATGAATTTATCCTTAATGTTCATTTCTTCTCACAGGGATTCAGGGTGGATCTGCCCATCAAGTCAGCTCGCTACCGTGGGCAGTACAACACCTACCCCATCAAGCTCTTTTATACCTCTAACATTCCCATCATCCTGCAGTCTGCATTAGTCTCCAACTTGTATGTAATCTCCCAGATGCTTTCCACGCGCTTCAGTGGCAACTTCCTGGTTAATCTGCTCGGAACGTGGTCTGTAAGTAAATATTTCCTTTTTTTTTTTTTGCATGATTTCAGTTAGCTGTTTATTAGTTTTTGACTTGCAAATTGCATTTTATGAAATTATCTCTATTTAATTTAGTAAGTGCTAAACTCCAGGGTATTTCTCAATATATTATTCTTTAAAATTTTCCTGCTCTGTCAGTTTTTTTTAAAAAGCATTTTTATTTCTAACTACATAACCTCTTTTTATATAAGCTCACCATCACGTGTGTCAGGACAAGCCCAGAGCAGCCTTTTCTTTGATGGTTTTGGATTTTGATGAAAGCAAAGTTTGTTTGTTTTTTTGTTTATTTGTTTTTGACTAGAGAAAGGGCTTATCCAGGTCTGAAATCAGGATATGATGTTTACACACAAAAACACACCGCTTTGAAAATCTGACCATAAGCGAGGCATTTATGCAGTGGTTAATTTTTTCGTCCTGAAATTCTCAGCCTCCAGATGTGTGTCTTTGACTCCATGATTTCAATAATGGAGTAAATTTTGTTCTTATTCTCACAGGACGCATCATCTGGTGGCCCGGCCCGTGCTTACCCTGTCGGGGGACTCTGTTACTACCTCTCTCCCCCTGAATCATTTGGCTCTGTTCTGGAGGACCCGGTCCATGCGGTAATCTACATCGTCTTCATGCTTGGTTCATGTGCCTTTTTCTCCAAAACCTGGATTGAAGTATCAGGCTCCTCTGCAAAAGATGTAAGTTATAACTTCTTTCTAGCAGGTTGTGTTATGAATTTGATTTAAGAAAACTTGGTGTTAGAGCTCGAGTCTTTTTTATCATGCAGGTGGCAAAACAGCTGAAGGAGCAGCAGATGGTGATGAGGGGACACAGAGAGACATCAATGGTTCACGAACTTAACAGGTACAATTTAAAATCCTTTGCGCCTGTTGAGCTTTTTGAGAGCTGGATGCTGTACACCGCTCAATAAAAGGTAAGGGAACACTTGGTCATCAGAGTGTAACACAGTCAGTTAAACCCCTCGTGTTATGCTCATGGACTTTGACAGTGCTTAGAAACATGCACATGAGTGTGCGGTAGGTCATTTTGTTGAGCCGTGTCAGTGCTCCTACTGTTCCTCTTTGCACAAAGGAGCACATTCTGTTCCTGCCTTTGAGTTGATGTGTAGCTCTCTATATGTATCGGCGTGTCTCCTGGCATCTTCTCCACGCTCTGTGGAAACTGTGCTGGTTGTGACGGCATTTTTCTGTGTGCCATCCAGGCGGAGCTGGAACCTAAATGGACTGTCTCATGTTACCAGCAGTGACAAGAACACTTGCGGAAAGTAAAACTAGTGAAAAATCAGTCAGGAGGGATAAGGGAGGGGTCTGTGGCCACCACCTGTAAAACAATTTATTCCCTTTTAGGAGGATTGTGTTGTTGACAACAGTGCACCTGTTTTCATGTTGATTCGCAGCAGAGTAGGGGAAATGGTTTCACAATGGCTTATACTTCCTAACTGGACAGGTCGATATCCATGAAGTTTAACTGACTGTGTTATAATTTGACGATTGAATGTTCCCTTAATTTTTTTGAGACATATATGTGAACAGATACCATCCTTCCTACGTATTGCATTTTCACTGGGTGCATAATTTCCTTAATCTCTCTGTTTTGATTTTTAGGTACATTCCCACTGCCGCTGCCTTTGGCGGACTGTGTATCGGTGGTTTGTCAGTGATGGCGGACTTCCTTGGAGCCATTGGTTCCGGCACTGGTATCCTGCTGGCTGTCACCATCATCTATCAGTACTTTGAAATTTTTGTAAAAGAACAGAGTGAAGTAGGAAGCTTTGAGGGGCTGTTCTTCTAGAAAAGCCAGCATCCTCGTACTTTTGACCAACTTTTATTAGGACCACAAGCATTTATTTTACAGCCACGAAAAGCCCCTCCGTCATCAGCACTGCAATTTTTAGGACATTTTATGGACCTTCAGGAGTCTCAGCTGAAATGGGATACTGTGAGGTGCTGGGATGATATGCTGACCTTCACTCCATTTGTTCTCCCCATAGACCTTCCAAAGTGATGCAGAGAAAAACATTTCAGCTGTGCTTTATCAATTTTTCTACCTAACTCTTGATTAAAGCTCCCTAAATTCACCTGAAGGCTTCCTGCGGGAGTTTGATCTTCTTTTTTTTTTTGGACTGACAGATGCTTTGGTATGCAGGCATACTTGATTTGGATGGTGACGGTCAACTGTCTGCAGTGTGCTTAGTGTTATCTCCTACTTTTACTTTCAACTTTATTTTATTTTTTTAATTAACCTGCCAATCAGGTAGATATGTGGACCAGAAGCTGAACTGTGAGGTACTGTGTATGTTTCTGATCAGGACCCCGCACTGATCAGGGTCCTGTAAGAAGAGGATGTGGAGCTCACATTGGGTTCCAGCCTCAGTAAAACATTCAAAATAAGTTTCCTCATTTTAATTTAAGGCATTCCCAGGGAGCTTCAGTATTAAATGACATGCCGCATTCATTCTTGTTACCCTCATCATGAAGTCTTCTGCCTTTTATTAGTTGTCTGTATGCTTTCAATATAACTGTTTTCAGACTTTCTGTACATAGGCCACATATTAAATAACTTGAATTTGTCTTAAGTGTAAGATAATGTCTTTAAATATGTAAAAAAAAATGCATTTCAGAACAAACTTGTACAAAAACATTCTCAATAAAACATTTTGTGGAAAAAGTATTTTAAGTAGTGGCTTTTTTTGTTAACAAATGTTGGTTTCACTGTCTGGTGGCTCAGCAGTCAGCCTGCTAGAGCCTTTCACGCTTGAACTTATGGTTTCAGTTTGAGTTTCTGGTCTTTACAGATAACTAGCCAAACAATGACAAAAAAACAGAAAAAAGTGTGACCAGATTTGGTTTTATCAATGTGCGCAGCTAGGCTGGACTGTTAATTTCCACATCACAATTATCTAACACAATTGCCCACAGACAGAAAAATTGTGGATTTAATTGTAAAAAAAAAAGTGGGCTTCCATGAGATTTGAAAAACTAAATGTGAAGTGAACTAATCCTGCTACAGAATGACAGACAATGAGAATACAGGCCCAATATCTGATTTTTAAAATGAGAAATTATAAAGTATTGTGATTGCACATTTCGACGTAATAAAATTCAGTTTTTCTGTTTGACAGCTCTCCCTTTCTTTTCACTGCAGCATATGAATGAGGACATTACATGTAAGCTTTAAAATTCCAGTCTATTAAATTTCACTGAGCAGTCCTTACCTTCAAATACACCTTCCCCTCCTGTACATCTTTCTCCATCTGAGTGAAGTTATTCTGGGAAACAGCATCCAGACCTTCAGCTAGCAGACACACTGTGTGACGCTGTAAAAAGAGTGAGGAGGGCAGTAAAGGGTGGAAACGGAGCATTTAGACCATTGGATAGAAGCATTGATTCACCACAAAAGAGCACAAGCTGCAGTTCAGAGAATTATAGGGTCTATAAAATGCACACATTGGAGGCAACATTGTAATAGTACAGGTAGAAAGATATGATTAGGTGACATTTAGGGTACGATGAGAAGGATAAATGGGCTAGCAAGCAGTTGGGACATACTAAGAGGATAAAACTGCAGCTAATAATATAGAAAAGGCAGAGCTTTGGCTTAGACATTAGTAATGATCCATAGTTTAGTTATTGTATGGTCTTACCTTACTATTTAAAGTGCCTTGAGGCAACTGTTTGTTGTGATGCAGTGCTATATAAATAAAATTGAATTGAATAGCTCTGTTAGACATGGTTAAACACTTGTAGTAAAAAGAATGGAATAAGGAGACAGTTTGGATTAACCTTTTATTTTAGTTGAATTAAGCAGAACTATAATAAATGCTCATCCGACCTCTGCAGGGAAAGATGGGCTACTTTATACTAAGCTGGAACGCATGGGTAATGAATGGATAATGACTTGCTCGCTTCTGTGATGAGATTGTTTAATGCAGTTTGGGAATCAGGGATAATATCATCTACATGAATACAGTCTCTTATTGTTTAAGGTTTAAAACCTGGGAATGACCCATCAGACCCATCAAGTTACAGACAGATAGCATTAATGCAACACTTGACTACAGTTCTATAGCTTACATGTCAGCAGCAGAGAGCTGTTTGAAACTTCTAGACTGAGAACAGGCCCGAGCCCTCAGAATTTGCAGTGGTGCATTTAAAACATCTACAGTAGCAGCTTTGCAGGTGGAAATGGGAGAAACAGCCTTGCTAATTAGAAGACTTAAACTTATGCTTACACACTGGGCCAATGTACATGAGACTCACCCTGCAAAGGCCATCTTTACAAGGACGTACAGCAAACCCACCTTCATGAGGTTTGGATGGGTTTATAAAGGCTGAACCACTAGTCTTACATAATAATTTAAGGTGTTGTGCAATAGTCCTTTATACATCTCTTCCTGAATAGGTGTTTGCAATGCCATCTGCAGACGTTTTCACACAAAAGGCATTAAAATGAAGCCCAGTCAAACATTTGTTCAGTATACAGCACCGAGTTACTTGGCAAAGCAGTTGATAGGCAAGCATGTACTGTTAGTGCCGGGCCTATGACCATGGCAGAAAGTTTCAAACAGCTGAAGATTCATTTTGACCTTGGAGGACCTTCTTGGAGCGGTGCTGTCGCACGTCCAGTAGGTGGCGATAATGCACCTCTGAGCTGGTCTGCCCGGCAATAAACCCAGAAGAAGAAGTTGTGCAATGGTTTTATAAAGATGGATTCAAATCGGTGATGTTGAGATCTTTTCTTCGGTTGTGTTGCGTCTCAGTGAGAGGCGCCTTCATCAGTGAACTGTCAGCTGTTTGAAGGAGTCGAGAGGAGGAATTCAATCTGCTTCGGCGTGAAGAAATGAGCTCGGTCAGACAGGAAGGTAAGCATGCTGGGATAGCCGGCTAACTTTAATGGACAAACTAACAAACTTTAGTTGAGTTTGAATTTAAAAAATGAATGTTGGTGTAATTAAGGTGGATTCACAAGCTCCCTGATAAGATACGAGCCTGGATAGTTATCCTGAGAGGGCAGGAGTGTCTGCCACCTGTAACCATCAGTTTAACCTTGACCACTAACATGCTACAGCCCAGCAGGCCTGCAACACGCTGTCAGCGACTCAATAACATGTTTTTCACAGAAAGCCACCTCGAATCTGCTTGCTGTTGCTTAAAGTGATTGCAAAAATAATTAGACTAACCTGGTTTTGAAGTACTTTATCACATAAATTATAGTTTTGAGGTTCTTTGACTCTTTGACAGTGAGCTTTAATAGCTGATTATTTTGTGCCTTCACAGTATGGTTCGTGCCTGGGCCAAGCATTACCTCATAATGTGTGTCTATAAGAAATTCTAAACTACAGATCAATTTAGAATGTATAAACAATTAATAAGTGGCGGATTAATCCTTAATTAATGCTTAATTAATGAAGAGTGTTTTTTTAGGTTTTACAACACATGTTTTGGAGAAAGCATTCTGTTGTCACACAGTATCCGGTCCTGTTTTGCCAAGGGTGTGAAAGCATAACAGCCACAAGGATTTAAATATATTTTATTGTCCTACCTTCTTTATCATAAAAAAAATCCTCATGACTTCCTTTTTGTATTTATCACTTATTCATTCAACATTCACCATCTCCCAGGGTACACTCTGACCTCTGTAGGACACTGTACCTTTTGTGCTGTTTGAGCCCCCCAAATAACCCTTCAAAGAACAGCAGGTGCCTGTCTCTGCAGGAATGAAGGAAAATGTGGTGGGAACACAGTTTATTGTGACAGTGTCAAACCCTTGATTTCTGTGTCCACTATCCAGAAAGAAATGCATGCAGACATGTCATGTACAGTTTCATAGTTTAAAAGGTTAGGGTTCAAGATTTCTCTATGCTTGCAGGGTTTTTTTTGGATACTCCAGCTTCCTCTTACAGTCCAAAGTCATGCATGTTACTCTAATTGATGGTTCTAAATTGGATGTAGTTGTGACTCAGTGTCAGATAAGGCCCTTAAATGTGTGGAATAAACTGCTTGATTTTAATGCTTTGAGTGATTAGTAAGACTACAAAAGCGTATATAAATAACAGTTAATTGCATTCCATTTTTTGTGGCATGATTCAAATTATCTTATTTTGTAAACTGACAGGCATATTTTAAAAAAAAGTTTTACATGCCAGTCATGTTTTCCCAGAACCAAAAGATTTCTTGTTTTTAGTTTTTTTGTGGGGGTTTTGGGGTTTTTTTGCCCCACCCATCAATAAAACCAAATTTAAAAAAAATATATGAAAATGTTTTCTTTGACCAGTATAAAGAAAATGTTTGAAACAAAGCCCTCCACCCCAATAAGTTGGTCATTTGCAGAGATTTGTGTCCCGGTGATTCTAGAGGCTATGTTGTCTGGGGGCTTTTGACTCTGTTAGGGTCTCACCAGGCACGGGACACTGTCGAGAGTGAGGTTTGGGCTTCTCTGTTAGGCTGCTGCTGGGCTTATTATCTCAAAATTTTGATGAAATTTGACATTTTGAGATAATCCAAAATTTTGACTTGTAGATGCAAAAACAGAAATAAGTTTCCATTTTTTCCTGATGATTTAAAATGGTTTCTATTTCACACAACAGGTAAGGACACAATCATCTTTGTCACCAAAGAGGATCATGCCACACCCAGCAATGCTGAGCTTGTGGAGGAAGACCCTAATGACCCATACGAGGAGCAAGGTGAGGAACAATAGAGAGTTCTGGTGAAGTTTCAGAAATATATGTTTCTTATCTTCTATTCTGCTCTCTCATCTCAGGCTTAATTCTTGCCAGTGGGGAGATTAATTGGAACTGCCCCTGCCTGGGTGGGATGGCAAGTGGTCCCTGTGGGACTGAATTTAAGGATGCCTTCTCCTGTTTCCACTACAGTAAGGAGGAGGTGAAGGGTTCTGACTGCCTGGAGCAGTTCAGAGCTATGCAGAATTGTATGCAGCATTATCCAGAGCTCTACCCACACGAAGATGAAAAATCACCCAGCAAGACCTCAAAAGACTCTGAAACTGCAGATGCGCTGAATGAAAATTCATCTTCTTCTGAGCAGGACTCTGATCCCAAACAAGCCGACACAGCGAGCTCAGGGGAAAGCTAATAATGAGCCTCAGCAGCGACAGTGAGGCTCATTGTTCACATATGACATGACTAATCATCCTTTTGTTGAACAAAAATAATGCAGATGTATTTTTTCATTATTTGTCAGGTTTTTTTTTTTGGTTTTTTTTACTATTGATAGGAATTTTTTAGTAGCTCATTTAGAAAATATCAGAAATGCTTGTTTTGCAGAAGGGGGTGTGTTGAAGCTGGAAGGCCGTATGACAAAGAGGAAATGGGCAGCACAGATTACTGATATTGTTTTATTGGCAGCTGTGTTGAAGGATGTAGGGTTAAATTTAAAGTCATTTGATTGGCTGGATGGAACAGGGGACTATCTTGGAAAAAAAGATAGGATGCTGTATGTTTGATAAGTGTTTAGTTCACTTTCATTTGCAAACATTGTAAGCAAAAAGATGTCAGAAAGAAAAGACCTGCAAAGTCATTCAATCTTGCTCATCCAAAATGGTTGTAAATAAGCTTCAGTTAAGTGCTTATAGGACCAAGCTTGCTGCTCCCACTGAGCTGCACTGTGTATATTTTTTTGCTGTTTTGTTTGTGTCTCTCAAGATTAACATTTGTCTGCTCTTATTAACCAACAACCATGGGGCCAGAGCTTTGAAGAATGAACTGAAGGAAATTTTTGCAGGTTTTTTATTATTTGTTTGTTTCGAGCTCTTTACATGTTTCCACTGTTGCTTTCTGTCCAGTTAGACTGTGTCTCATCTGCTAATTTATAGCCAGACCTGAAAGGTTTACCTCATCATAACTTAAATGAACCATGTGTGTGCTGCACAGGACTGACGTGACTTGAAGTGGATAGTGTTGAAAGTTTTATAATAAAATAAATTACAAACCTTTGGCTTTTGAGATAGTGTGTGTGTGTTTGTTTGGGCCCTGGAGTACAGTATAATTCAGAATTAGTATAGCAGTTAGAAGCAAGCAATGTACAAGTGAAAACATGCATTCAGAAATTGAGTATATGGTATTTTGATGCATTTGTGGTTTTGTTGATGGGTGCTTCACTAGTATTGAGTAACATGCAATATTCATATATCCTCCAGTGGTGGGGATGTAACGACAGGACAAGTGAAGCTGAAGGCTGAACTGTCCAAAGGGTTAAAGTAAGTTGCGACACACAGTTCTGTGTAACTGAGTAAAATGTCTAAGCGTCAGGGGTCATGGTAAGTGTCTGCCCACTCAAGCATATGCTGCTTCAAACTCCCTCAGGGATCAATAATTACCAAGCAGGCCTCCTCTAGAAGTGGTGTGCCATTGGTGGGATGCGAAGGGCAAAGATGAGTAAAAAGCCAATGGGACAGTCAGGCAAAGAGTGATTGCCCTTCAAATGTTCCTCCCTCACCCTGAATTCTTTCTCTCCACGGGGGATTGTTAGAGCTGCCCTCAGGCTCCAGCCTCACCTTTGTTTCCAGGTTTCTAATCAAGTGTGTTGCAGCAAATACCTAAGACTATGTCTACTTTAAAGGAGATATGCAGCAGTTTACCCCTGGACCCTTTGCCACCTAACCGGGGAAGAGATCCAAATGTACCACATGCACCTATTCGCACTCCTAACCTCACAGCAGAAGAGGAGCGGGTGAGTAAATATACTGCAGAACTACTCCTACACAGTTTGTAGGAACTTTTTCACTATGTCAGTTTTACAGGTATATCCTGTCATAATTCTTTTTCAGGGTGGCAGTTAATGCTAAGCACTAATTGTGATGCTATAGACTTAAACAGAGACGTGACCAATATTAAAACTGGTCAAAAAATTCATTTTTGGTCTCTTTCTGAACAGGTCTGCACTATCATGTCACACAGTAGCTCTATTATAAATGTGTCTGATGGGCAAACACATCTGTGCACTCTGTCCTATTGCATCACCTCTGCTGAATCATGTGCTACCCTAAAAATTGATTATTTTCAAAGGTCCTCAACTGAGTTACTGCGTAAGTGAATAATTTAGAGAAATAAAAGGAGGGCTTAATATGTTACAATAGAAAGCAGTGAAAGGCGTAAAAACTCTAATTGTGTCTATCCTTTAAACATTTATTTTTCTTGACTAACCTCCTCTAAATGCCGCTTCCCTCTAGGTGGCTCTGAGAAATGCCCTGCGTTATTTCCCCCCCTCCCACCACGCAACACTTGCAGCTGAATTTGCTCAAGAGCTGCGGCAGTATGGGCACATATACATGTATCGCTTCTGTCCAACATTACGCATGAGGTGAGGCTCCCTGAGGAGAGGTTGGGAATTTTGACGCCAGTGTTTGTCTTGATGTTTGACTTCCGATCAACATGTATTTTTTGCTATATTCATATTTTACGTTATTTTTATATAAATATTTTATTTAAAGTGCTCAGAATTACAGTCATTGGAATCTATATGCGTGCACTATCAGAACAAAAGAGGAAACAAAGAGGAAGGAAAAACACAATAACCACAATAGCAGCAAACTGAGAGACAACTACTGTTTAAATATAACGTAAATAAATGTTATATTTAGACTGCACTTTAATCTTAAAGTAGTATTCAGCATTTTTTTTCCCACCACAACGCTGACATGGATTTCTCCTCCCTCAGAGCTTACCCCATCGATCAGTACCCATGCCGCACACGTCAAGCAGCTGCCATGATGCTGATGATCATGAACAACCTGGATCCAGCAGTTGCTCAGGTGAGCCTTTTGGAAGCCTGTGCTAATGTAGCAGGGCTAATCAAGTTTTCTGTGTCATTTCTGTCTTTATGACAAATAATTTCCTCTTTGTGTTTCAGTTTCCCCAAGAGCTTGTCACCTACGGAGGGAACGGACAGGTGTTCAGTAACTGGGCCCAGGTATGCCCTGAGTTAACGCGATTGTTTGTGTGTCTCTGAAAAGAATGTATACCTTTAACATTTGCGATTGTGTGGGTGCAGTTCCGCCTTGTGATGCATTACCTGAGTGAGATGACAGAAGAACAAACTCTGGTCATGTACAGTGGTCATCCCATGGGCCTCTTCCCCAGTCTGCCTTCCTCACCTCGTGCCATCATTACCAATGGCATGGTAACTGCACATCACAATTTTGGCTAAATAACATCATATGAAGAGATACATGACACATTCACCTTTTTTTTTTTTGCTTCAATCAGGTTATTCCAAATTACTCCTCCAGGGATCAGTATGAGAAGATGTTTGCACTGGGTGTGTCCATGTGAGTTTTTAAGGAGCCTTTTAGCTGCCTCCTTCTTTTGTAGCAGTGCGGTGAGGTGTGATTTCTTTGCTCTTTGCTGTCCTTTTGCAGGTACGGTCAAATGACAGCAGGCAGCTACTGTTATATAGGGCCTCAAGGGATTGTCCATGGCACTATGGTTTGTAAAACTTACATACAGATTCACACACCATAGACTGAAAGTCCCTAACACAAAATATGTAATAATGCATGCTGGGTGGCTGGGTGGGGCGGCTGTAGCTCAGAAGGTAGAGCAGGTCACCTAATGATTGGAAGGTTGGCGGTTCGATTCCT
>VUQK01020344.1:29844-50404 GCA_015106715.1 Bujurquina vittata
GGGCTGAGGAACAACATGATCGTAATCATCATAATTGGAGCCAGTCAATCAATCACCTACACACAGGTCATAGGATTTGGTAATAATTTGTGAATACACAAAAAACCCTCATCTTATTTATTTGTACCTGATTTATGATCTGCGTAGATTTTCCCTTTAATGTTCCTACTGCTCGTCATACCAGTCAGCTTTTACCCAGGAGACTGGACTCATTTGGGCAGTAAATAGTCAGGCACAATGACTTGCGTTGTTATAAAACCATGAAAACTGTGGTCATTTGCCAAGAGAACCCATACTGCCCCAGTTCTGATCTCTTTGTTAATCTTGTCTCAGCATGGAGGGAGGGGAACTGTTCAGTCGCATTCAGGCCAGAGGGGACCAGGCTTTCACTGAGAGAGGTGGGTTAGAGTTCACGCTGAGCAGTTACATTTAATGGTTCCTGCATTGCAATCTGTGCTACCATTTCTATGTCATATCTTTCATGTCCTCCATAAGAGGTGTCGGAGATCATGCATGACATTGGTATGGCCATAGACTACCTCCACCACATGGACATTGCTCACAGAGATGTAAAGGTACTGCTGCTGCTGTGCTAACAACACGTTCTCGTCCCAGGGCGACAAGTGCTGCTATTCTGTCAGATGCTGCTGAAGAAGGAGTCCCCAGCAATTTAGGTTAAAGAAAGGATCACAGGCTGGGTTCAAATAAGGAGCATTGCAGCATTAAACCTGCACATTGCAAAATGATGGATACCCAAAGTTTGAAATATGATGCCAAGTGTCAATATGTGACAAGCTGGGAGTGACAGACCGATGTGACTTTTGTTCAAACTTGATGTATCTAAAAAAATAAAAAATAAGGCTACCGTGTGCAGATCTGAGATGCAGCAGTACTTGGCGCCCTGGGAATCATTGTCACAGTTAATCAAAGGAATATTTTCTAAAAAGTACTCAAATAAATGTAATTTTTTTCCTTTTTGTTGTTCACATCACAGCCTGAAAACCTGCTCTACACCACTAAAGAGAGCAATGCTACTCTAAAGCTGACTGACTTTGGCTTTGCTAAGGAGACAACACTGCACAACTCCCTGCAAACTCCATGTTACACTCCATATTATGTTGGTGAGTGTCCAGTGAAATGTAATAGCAGGAGTTTCAGGTACATTGCATATTTGTCAGTATTACAAATGTCTTATCGCAGTCATAGTTTTTGTGTGTGTCTTGCTTTTGTGTGAGTTTGTCGACATTATTGTGCTGTATCTGTTTGCCCATTCAGCGCCGGAAGTGCTTGGGCCAGAGAAATACGACAAATCATGTGACATGTGGTCTTTGGGTGTAATCATGTACATTCTGTGAGTATCTTGTGCATCTGTAATTTACAATACTTATAACTACTAATCAACTCTGTGTAGTGCAAAAATAAACACTGTAAATCTCTCTTCTCTTCTCTTCTCTTCTCTTCTCTTCTCTTCTCTTCTCTTCTCTTCTCTTCTCTTCTCTTCTCTTCTCTTCTCTTCTCTTGTTTTCTAGACTCTGTGGGTTTCCTCCATTCTACTCAAACACAGGCCAAGCCATCTCTCCGGGCATGAAGCAGAGAATCAGGTTGGGCCAATACGAGTTTCCAAATCCAGAGTGGGCAGACGTTTCTGAGGAAGGTCAGACTAACAGAATAACTGTGAAAATATCTGTAATGCTGTGCGGGAAAAACCCCCAAAACAAAACAGAAGAAGAGAGGTCCTGAATGAATATGCTTAGCGAGTCACTTCAGCTTCACTTTAGTGAAGTGGCATGCTGAAACATAATCATGTGCTTAACAGTGGAAATGGAAGTGGACGTGCACAAAGTTTCCACTGACAGTTTGCCAACACACTGCATGCTTCCCATGTGGCTGTCTGTGTGACTTTTTGCTGTCTTTAGTGGAACGTTTTTTGCTCTTTTACATTAATATGAAATTCTGATTATCGAAAAATTGGGAACATAACACTTATCAGAGCTTTGGAGATAGAAACAATTTTGCATCTTAACAACTGAGATAAACCGTGACATACAAAATATGCACATTGCACTCTTGGGTTGTTTAACTATGTTTTTTTTTCATGTTCCCTGCAGCCAAACAGCTCATCATTCAATTACTGAAGACAGACCCGAGTGAAAGGATGACCATTGGACAGTTCATGAACCATCCTTGGATTAGTGTAAGTTAACGCTTGTTCCCGTTGACCTCTGTGTTTTCTCCCTGTGCACTCACTGGTGTTCTATTTTTTTATGCGACAGAAGTCCATGGTGGTCCCTCCGACGCCTTTGCACACCTCTCGGGTTTTAACAGAAGACAAGGAGCTGTGGGAAGACGTAAAGGTGAGAATTGTCTTCACTTCCGAATTTTGCCACAAGATGGCAGTAGAGCCCCAGAGCAGATTTACAGCACAAACTGCGCCTCCCAACAGGAGGAGATGACCAGTGCCCTGGCCACCATGCGTGTGGACTACGACCAGGTGAAGATCAAAGACTTGGATACATCCAACAACCCTCTGCTGAATAAGAGACGCAAGAGGCCCGTTCTTGTGGGAGCTGACGGAGGGGGCGGAGATCAAAGAGGAATGTGTATTAGTCAGGGAGAAAGAGCATTTTCTGAAGAACATGGGAAAATAATCATGGAAGAACAGTAGTATTAAAACCAGAGTAGCAACATTTTTCATCAGCATATCACTTGATGTAATTTACTTATTCTTTGTGTAACTGTGCTCATTCTAAGGAGTCACGTTTATTTGTAACTCTTACTACTCAAATAAAGCTAAATAAAAGTTTGTTTTTTATCTTTCACATTAGTGTCCTGTCACTTTTTATGCGATGGCTCAATTTACACAGATCACAAAGAGATTTGGAGACTGAGAGACTTTAAATTCCTTATGATCGTGAGTGAAAGTCAGGAAGAACATTCAAAGCTGAGATTTTGTGGCAGCTTTTGGAATTGAGTCAGCTTCCTGTAAACGATGAGACAATATGTGGAAGTCATAAAAGACATTTATTGGGCAAGATCATGTGAAACTACCAATTACTCTTGGAGAGCTATTGCTGTTTATGTGGTTATGTTACCATGCGCTCTCAAGAGACATATAAACCCTTGAGGTGTAAAGGTGTTAGCATGATTCTTGCTGATTATTAACCTTGCCAAACGTTTCCACTCACTTCAAATTTCTTCCTCTGCAAAGGCTTTGCCAGGCCTGTAGTGTTTCCTGCTGTACTTAACTTCAAGATAAATGTTCATTTTTTTCAGTAAGTGTGTAAAACCAAAATACAAATGCTTCAGGGAATCAACCTTGGATGTTTTAATGTGTAAAAAACCATAAGAGATGCTGTAGTTGTAGCAGCACTAACTACTTTACAAGTGAATCTTGAACAATGTCTGATTTTAAAAGCCTTCTCTCAGGATTTCTCTGTGAAACTTCGATCTCATGCAGTGGAGTGAAATGAGTCAGTATTTTTCTCTGGGAAGGTTGTGGATTTAAAGCAATATGGAAATGTGAATATGCATGAAGGGAAAGCAGAATTATTTGTTCTTCTGAACTTGAGCAAATCAATGAACCAGTGATTGTAGATATTTAGTTTGTCTTTAAAAAGTTGCATCCTGAACACAGCAGTAGCAGGGCACCCTCTGCCTTAAAAACTACTTTATTTAAACCTACATGTGATTAATAAATACTCCTTTGTGAGTGTACAAATGACCTTTGGCCATGCGCCCTTGTTCATTTGGTTACTCAAAACTAGAGTGGATACTAGTGTCCATAAATTTGCATGATGACTTGAACTGGAAATGTTACCATTCAAACTATGGTTGGGCTCAGGAAGGAGTGTGTTTCTGAGTAGGTCCACTGGATGCGTTTAGAGTGGGAGGAAAGGTGAGATTAAGACGGTCGTGGGGAGGAGAAGAAAACAAAGAGTCGCTGTAATGGCCTTCGGTTGGATTTTTAGCTGTCAGGTGATGAGTGACCTCCTGACGATCCGTGAGAAGGGCGTCCTCATGAGTCTGCTCGAGCCGCAGTACAAGGTACACTTCATTATTGTCTGTGGGAATAGTTAAAATGTTTTTTTTCCCTGTAAATGCAGAAATATTTCAACCAGATTAGCAGCCAAATTTAAACTTGCTACTCATGAATGCTGCAAGATTTAATGGAACTTAAATTACAAGGCTGACAACACCGAATGTGAAAACACGTTCCCATCATCTGTTCGGTTGTACCTGATATTATTGTAGTATTTAGATGTAGTCTGAGGTATGCTTCTCTGAATCATACCCCACAGTGTTACATTTTCATGTTTGTTTTCATATTATCAGACGGGGCCAGGCCCATGAATGGGTTATCTGTTTCAGTTTTACATTTGGAATAATCTCGCCATCCGCAGTCTCGGAAGTTTATTTTGTCTGATATTTATTTTGTCTGGTGTTACCAGAGCAGCAACCACGACATTTAAATATATCAGACCCATTTGATAATAAGTCATTTTGCCAGTTGTTGGACTTTCATGACATTTTAAATTCTGTGGTGTAGTTATTACCTTTGATCCATCTATTTTCTTCTGCTTAGAGAGTAGAGGTACACCTTGGCCAAAAGTGTTCTGTTGTGAAACACAGAGGCACTGTAGCTGCTGTCTCCTGTGAAGATCAAATTAGGCTGTGCACAGCAAACAGACTCTCTCAGTTAATTTCGTTACACTGTCATTATCACTACAACCAAGAAAAGGATTTGGACAGAAACATAGAGGAGATCCAGAGCAGACACTGCCAGGAAAGACAACAGCTTAATGATGGTACCATATTTGGTCATTTGATTTCCAAGGTAAAAATGCCAAATATTGGATTTTTAAATTTATTTATTTTTACAACAAACAAACAAACAAGCAAACAAAAAACGTCCAATTAAATGCTGGGATTAATAATTTTGAGTTTGCAAGTATCTACTCTATAATGCCCAATAAAAGCTTAATGGCCATTTTACATGGCACTGTAAATTTCTTATATGGTACCTTCTGTTTGTATAGCACCAGTTAGATGGGCCTGTTGTACCTTCTGTTTGTATAGCACCAGTTAGATGGGCCTGTTGTAAATTGACACTCTATAAGTGAAACTGAATTAAACTAAACTGAGTATCCTTATTATGAAGAGCACACATCCAGCAGGGTTATGTAGCCTAAGACAGAACTGACTGACAGCTATAGACAGATATAACTGTGCCATCAGCATAACAGAGAACATGAGCTGTCTTGGTGAATCTCTTATAAGTCTTGTAAATTCATGTTTTGTGTAGTATGGTTGAGGCTAACCTGCCTGTGGTGAGCAATGTTGGAGAAACTTTGAACTGGTAGTCTTGCAGAATATCAACTTCATTAACCTGGAAGCAGGTAAACATACTCCTGCTGAACTATCCTCAAAAGACGTGTGGATTGGTAAACAAAAGCTATTTTGAAATTGCAGTCTGAAATACAAACTACTGACAGTGATGAGACGTGTGATTGTAGCACTGCCACTGCGGCTCCCCCGACACAGACAGACGGATGCAGTTCTTTTATGGCGTTTGCTTTCACTGTGCAGGTGTCTTTCCAAACAAAGCCAAGTTCAATCAGTTCACCTGCAGTCACGCCACACACCTGGCCCCAGCACACTTTCTGCATAAATAGGAGAGACGATTCCTAGCAGCTGTGCCCGTCAGGTTCTCCTGGCACTGCCCCTTGAACCCTCTGCACCACCCCTCCCCTGCAGCTGAGCCAAAACCACACCCCTCCACCACAATGATGGATGATTATAATGAAGTATAATGCAAAAACATCCACATGCTAACAAAAATTGGCACTCAAATATATAGAAACTGTAATATACATAAATTTAAATATTAAATTACACCATATTAATGGAAAAGTTCAAGGAATTCAAGGTTTAGGAAGAAGAGAGTGCAGGCAGGGTGGTTGGAGATGAGTGTCAAGGGTGATTTGTGACAGACGGATAGCAGCAAAAGTGAAAGGGAAGGTTTACAAGCCGGTAGTAAGACCTGCTGTGATGTATGGTTTAGAGAAAGACAGGAGGCCGAGTTGGAAGACAAAAGATGTTAAAGATGGAGCTGCTGGGCAGGAGAAAAAGAGGAAGACCACAGAGAAGGTTTGTGGATGTAGTGAAGGAGGACATGTGTGTGACAGAGGAGGGTGCTAGGGACAGGGTGATATGGAGGTGATTGATCAACTGTGGTGACCCTTAAAAGCAGCACAAAAGAAGAAGAGAACAAAGACAAAGTCTCTGATTACAAAGCTCACAAATAAATCCATTTTCATGGATTTGCAGATGGCTATGGTGAATATTCCTCAGGATGAGGTTTGGTGATGTTGGCACTGTGCAGGCAGTGAGCAACTCCCACCCCTTTTCACATGCACTGCACATACTCTATGTCAAGTGAGTGGAGTTGTCTGCTTGATGAATGCATTAAGTGGGCCTTTTCAGAAATAAAGGAAAAGAGGAGAGACATTACAGGAAGGAAGGAATGTAATATGTTTGCAGTTTTAGCTCTTCTCCTTCTTCTTTTAGCTGCTCCCTTTAAGGATCACCACTACAGATCATCTGCCTGTATTCCACCCTATGCCTAGCATCCTCTTCTGTCACATCAACTCTCTTTATGTCACTTTATACTATAAATTCTATACAGGAAAGACCCTACAGTATTGGAGAAAACCCCCATCAAGTGAGCAAACACTTTGCGACTGGGGAAAAAAAGTTATTTTAATAGAAAGAAACCTCGAGGAGAACCAGGCTCAGTGAGGGACAGCGGGGCAGCCATCTGCCCCAACCAGTTGGTGTGTGAGGGGAAAAGAGAAAAGAAAAAAGAGAAGGGATCACATGCTACAGTGTTAATATAAACACGTGTGGAGTGAAAAGAGGTCAGTGGAGAACGAGTGCTCAGTGCATCTCTGCATCTCTGCGCTCTTCCTCTTTTCCTCCTGCCTGGCAGCTCTATTTTCAGCATCCTTCGCCCAATATATCTGCTATCCCTCCTCTGCACGTCTTATAGTTTCACTACACAAAAACTAGGGGCGAAAAAAACTACACCACTCAAATAACTACACAATGTTGAATGTAACTGAACTACCGGAAAGATATTACAAAATGTAATTAAACCACAGGTAGTCCACTATTATCTAATTAAAACAACAGAAAAAAGTAGTTAAAGGGATCATTCTCAAACATCAGCCTCTGAAAAGAGGCCATCAGTCTCTCTGAGGAGCAGCTTCTCTGCTGTGAAACAAAACCAGAATGACTCAAAGGTTTACTCTCAGTCAGGAAACGGGAACTGGTTTCAAATGCAAATGTTTTCTTTTTTTAATCTGATGTTAAACATTAAAGTAAAGACTGTGTAGGAGGATTGGTGTACGGGTTCTCAAGGAAGGGGTTAATGCAAAATATCAGAAAAACAAGTTGCACCAAAGCTAGCTGAACTGCATGATTACTTAAGAGATATTTCTTGGATTTTAAAATATATATTCTTACGGCACAAAGACACCAGGATGTGCATTAAATTTAATATTTGATCATAGTTTTGATCAAATAGGTGATTTGATCAAATTTGTTCCTCATATTCTGGAGTAATTTTTTTTAAAAAAGCACCAAATATAGACATACCTGAGCCCAATAACTGATCAAATTGCAAAAATGTGCTGATGTATTTTTGCATGATTACTGGTGTATTTCAGCTGATCAAATCTACAGTGGCACAGATACTACAGGCCAGAAGTACCCCAGGTGAGAGGCAAAGCTGGAGTCGTTTGGACTGCGGTGTGGTGTGTCTCATTGAGGACCCGTCCATGTGTTCCTATTTCCTCCACCTATACTGCGTCAAGGTAAGAGGAACATTAGGACTGGTTAGAGTGACCCCACCCACTCAGTTTGGCACATACACTGAAACGTGCACACTGCTTTCATCAGTGATGGAGTAGAAAAGAATAGAATAGCCTTTATCATCATGATATGGTTAATGGTTCAAGCACAGTGCAGGGCAGCATGAAGTGTTTCCTCTACTTTGCAGTTTCCTTCAGCAACAATAGGATGTCTTATCCTGATGGGCGTGCCTACACGTTTCCTCGTGTAACTCTAACTCTCCTCTCATCTTGAAACACAGCGTGCCAAGTTACTGTGGGAGCAGGAACTGTACATTCCATTCAAGTACACTGCAGCACGTACTTTCTTCCACACCTTCCCCGCAGATGTAATTAATCCTGTCTGAGTATCAATGTATGCATTATGATTATCAGAGTACTACTTTGGGGCTTTGCTTAGATTTGCTGTGTTTCCGCAGGACTACCAGGTAGGCATCAACTTTGCAAATGAGGCTGAGGCAGAGGAGTTTCATCAAGCAGTGGAGGCCGTCTGTGGTTAGAATAAAAGCAAACTCATCTCTGTCAATGCATAAAATATTAAATATATGTTTGTCTTCAAAGGGTCAGACCATTATATTTTAATACTATATTTATTTATATTTACAGAAAAGATTACCAGCATGGTTGAAAAGACAACAGCACGCAGTTCAACAAGTGAAGTGCCTGCTGATGATTTGGGGTAAGAACAATAGCACCTCTTTAAAGTGGAGGAAAGAGCAGAATATTAAAGAGGTGATTCACAGTTTGTTTTGTTCTCTGTAGACTTGAATCACAGGACAATTTGAGTGAGGAGAAAGATCTCTCCATAGACACATCTTCCACCGGATCTCCTCCAGCCTCAAGCAGTGTATGTCAAACTACACAGCGAAATGGGGTAACTGTTAAGCTGTTATTAGTCCTTCATAATGGCAGGTTAAACCATTTCCTGTTATGTCTGCTTGATGAAGTTTAAGGATCTAGATCCTGCTATGAGGAGGCTGTTGATGCAGGCAAAACTCACTGAAGAAGACCTGAAAGGTAAAGACATTGCCGAAGTTGTTGACTGCATCATCAACGAGTTTGGAGGGCTGAAGGCTGTGCAGAGAGAATTGACGAACAGAGGTACTTTACCCTGATAAGTTTGTTAGTTTATGCTCCATTTATTTGCTTCTGAACAATTCATTTTTGAAAGAAATATTAAAGACAATGTTCTGGCATATATGTACACAGGTTCAATCTCTCAGACACTGCCAAGATCTGCAGGGGCATCCATCTCTCTCACTCTGAAGAAGGGGCCTCTGCCACCGGTCCCTTCCATCGAAGAGAGCGACACTTTGCAACAAACACCAAAGCGCACAAACTCACTAGACGAGAGTCACACCGACCCTCTGATTCCTTCCCCTCCACCTCCTCCTGCGCCAGTTTCTACAGAGAGGATCAGAAAGAGTGCAAGTTTCAAGCATGTAAGACAAATAGATCTCATTGAGCATCCATACATGTACACGGTGTGTGGACTGAATGAACTTTGCTTTGTGCTGTTAGGTTGGCTCCCGAAAAGCAACAGAGAAAGGCGACTTATTCCTGGCTGCACTGAGAGAAGCGTTCAAAGAAAAACGGATACATCATCAAAGCATAAGTGAAGATGGAAGTCCTACTACTACTAGTCCTAATACTAACCAAGAAGAGACTTTTTAAAGGCATGCTGGAAATCAGCTTGCACTGTAAATGTACGTCAAAGATGCTGTTTTTTTGTTTGTTTGTTTTTTGGCTCTCATCTTCAAACGAGACTAGGGTCCGATTAAACTGCCATAAGGCCACTGTGGCAGAATTTAAAGCTACATTATACATTATGTTTTATTTTGTTTTGTTTACAATCAAAAATGCCATCATACCAGTAAAGTAAATCAAATCTTAGTTTAGAATCATAGACAGATAGAAAACTGAAGGCCTGTTTTCACTTCCCGAAGCAAACCCCAGCTTCCTTAAATGTTCAGCAATATAAACATAAATGAAGAAAGTCTTAACTACTACTGTCTCTGACTAAATCACCACAGAAATAAGCATTAAAAATGCAAATAAATCAACATCTTGGGAAGTCACTTTCCTTGGATTATGTGGGGATTTTTTTTCCTGTGCTGGAAACTTTAATTAAAGCACCATTAGTATAAGTTTTTCATTCAAACATATCTTCTGTTTAACATTCGTGATATCTGTATTGTTTACAGTTTCAGATAGGTTGGTTTCTGTGAGCCGTAATATGTATATTATGTGTGATTTTAAAAGAGATTAATGGGAAACATTAAAAATAAACAAAGTGCAGTACACATAACAGACAAAACAAGGTCTCTTGTACTGTAACAGCACTCCCCGGTTTAGATACAAGGTTATTTTGTTTTGTTCTGTTTTTTGCTAAGGTGATTTGGGGACTTAATATGTGGGAATAATCATCACGCAAATACATATTTAAACTAATCCAACCAACTGACAGCAGTGTTTCTAAGGCCCCTTTGTGGTCTGGGGAGACAGAGTAGGTGCTTCTATACCTGAGGCAAAGCTTATTTACAAAAAGAAGAAGGGTTAAGACATATTTAGAAGAGGATTTCGTGGATAGGTGGGGATGGAAGTAAACACAGAGAGCTGCATGTGCGCACGCTCCTGCGGACGAGCCTGAGCGCGACTCACTCGCTTCATTCATTTGACTGGCCGAGCTGCTAAACGCGTACTGCGCACACCAAGCTGGGAAAAAGAGGCTTTAAACCGGGACCATGAGAGGCTCCTGCAGTCTGCGAAACGCGCAGGAGAGGGCAGGTAGGACGCTGGGCTCTGTCTTTTATTTTTCTTTATTTGTCTTTTATTTGCGACGCTGTCGGGAGTCGTCGCTGGCACCGAGTACACAGTGTGCTGTAGCGGAGCAGCTGGGCTAGCAGGCGGATGAAGTAAACAAGTGTGTGTCACGTAGGCTCGCTTCTGAGCTGTCAGGGCTCTCTGCCGTGTAAATGAGAGGGGCAGACTGCGACGCAAGGCTGGGAAAATTTTAAAAGAGGTCCTCTCAAATGTGTTGCCAGTAAAGAGAAGATTTTGCTACTTTTTTCAATGCTTCTGCAGCATCTTCCTGTAGCCTGGCTGCAGCTGCTGCTGGTTAGCTACCCTGCACGCAGCTGACAGTTATGGGAACGAAAGCAAAGGCTGTAAACACTGTTATCACAGGGTCGCCACACACCATCAGTACGTATTGTAATGACGTGTCAACACCCCCACCAGAAAAACAAGCAACAAAAAACAAAACAATTGATTTTCAATCCAAGTGATCGGGTTATGAGTCAAGAATATTTTATCTGGAGTTGGTTATTGATCTGCGCAAACTTTAATAATGAGCATGTTGGCAAAAGGAAACCATGCTCGTTTTGCATCCACTTATTTCAGGGTGGGCTTGTCGTTCTTCAGACTTTACAATCAACCCAGTTATAAGGAAACTTTAAACTTTACCTTACAGGTTTTCATGAAGTTGATACAGAGATGTGTGGCTATTTATCAGCAGTAACATGATGATCACCACAGGCACCTCTTGTAAAAGTCATTTTATAGCATGTATTGTGCATCGGGGGGGTGGGACATATTGAGAGAGATTTCACAATTCTTTTGAGTCTAAACTTCTGGTGCTCAGGCCGTGTCCCTTACTACATACTACTATGTTTACTTCTGCTTGCAGTTCTTGTTGAGGGGCCTCCATGACTCGCATATGTGCAAAAGAGCAGCATCATATCATCCATTGTCTTGGGTATTATAGGAACAGGTTGTTATGTAATTCTATTAGTCACGTTTAATGTTGTGTAGCTGTGCTGTAATATTGACGGACAGCGTGCAGCATGCATGCAGGCAGACAGATTTCCTGCTCTTCTTTGTTCATGTGTGGTCACAGAGGTTTAAATGTGTGCAGCCTGAGCTGCTGTGGCAGGTGTATGAGGACTGAGCAGAGCTCAGGCTGTACTGGTGAGAAGGAGACGTGCATTACTGGCTGTCCTTGTGCCTACACAGAGAGAGGTGGGGCTGAGCAGAAAAACAGGAAAAACAAATTGGACTCAGTGTATCTGTGTTTGGCTGATCTGTTTGCACTGGGGGGCTGTTCAGTGCAGTGATGGCAACTGATATATTAAACTGTTTAATAATAATGAATGCTACTCAGAGTGGAGTGGTGGAAAGGCACTGAATTGACTTCGTCATGAGCACCCATATGTGTTTCTAACAGCAGAGTGCTAGTTATATACTCCAGCTTGTGTAGCAGAGCCATTACAGATTGTATCATTATGTTCAGCCACAATAAAGCCCGCAGGATATTCACCTCCATGGCTGAGGGGCTCCCTCAGATGCTGCAGTAAGACCGCCTTCTCTCACCATCCTTCCCTGTCTGTTATACTAAAAATAACATTTAAAAAAATCTTTATTTTTTGACGCATTTATGTCCTCCAGATTGCGACTCCAAATCTTCACAATAAATCCCTCCCTCTAGTCCCTTCTTAAAGGCTTGGTCTCACTCTCGCTTCACTTCCCTCCCCTTCCACCCCCTCACCTCCCCCCCATGTCTGCTCTATATCTAGGTGAAAGTTCACTCGCTCACACACACTCACACTACAGGCTTCTCGCGAGACTCTGTAATGTTTATGCCGTAACTGTTCCACTCCACAGTGCTCTGCATCATTTAGCTGATGTTTTGCATGTGGGAGCATTCGATCTCAAGGTCTTTAGCAGTGTTTTTGTTTTCGTCTTACTCTGTCTTAGTCAGTCAGCCTCGGATGAAATGTATCTTCTGTTGTTTTCCATGCTGTTTAATAAAGTATGAATCAACAGAATGATTCTGGGTCACACTGTAAATACAAATTATTTGCAAAAAGATTGGACCGTTGTTAATTGACATAAGATTAATCACAAACAGTTGAAAATCAAGGAATGAAAACAGTAAAAAGGCTCTATTTTCATCTTTTCTAATGTGAGGATTTGCAGATTTTTATTAGGTTTAAATGTAATGGTTTTTGCACAAGAAAGCAATTTTTATCACCCTGAATAGACAGGATATTGTGAGCAACATTTTTCATTATTTTCAGTCAGTTATCAGAGTCAAAATGTAATTAAATCTTAATAAAACAGACGAGACGACAGACTTGAAATAACTTCACAGCTTCAGACGTCATCACTCAGCAGTGTGGGCAGATCTTTTCAGCTGAGTTCCAAAATTTAACTCCAAGCAGAACAAGCAGCAGGAGGACAAATGCAGTTCAGGTGCAGCTATGCCAAGATCACCACTACCTACAGAGCAGAACGAGGCCTACAATCGCAACAAGTCCAAGATGGTGGTGTTGGAGTCTTTCTGAGCGATGAGAGACTCACTGGAAAGATTACTGAAGGACTAGAGGGGCTCCAGGTAGGGAAGCTTGATAGAAAATGGGCCAGGGCACAATTCTAGCATTGAGAAGACACAAAGAGAAAACAAAGAAAGTGTTCTCAAACTGAAACTAGTGTAAGCAGCAGGAATGTGGTGGGAGTGTTATTAATGCTGCTGTTTGCCACTGTTTGTGTAAATCTTTGTGTGAACTTAAGTCCACATTAGATTAACATCTGTTACATATTCTTCAAAATGATGCTGTAGGTCAAAGCCTGTATTTGGGGAAAATAGGATCACAATGGCACAGAAATAGACTGGCATCTGCCCTCGCCTTCAGCCTACATGAACACATAGTTTCAAATCCAAATACTTATCCCTTAGAGATGTTTTTGTGGAACAATGCAGACACTGAAGAAATTTTGAAACCAGCGGAGGTTAAAGCTACAATTAGAAACTGTACATATACCATACATACATATATACATCTTTTATCAGGACTGCCACTTATGTTTGGCTGTGTCTTTCTCCAGATTAAACAGACAGAAGATTTCTAAGAACCTTGCTTCATGAGTGGTTGATGAATAACTTCTACCATCTCAAAATGCCTCCTTAGCCTGTAGGCATGCTCACATGCTTTTATTTGGAAAGCCAAGTGGGGGTGTACACTTGCTTCCTAAAGCCCTGAAGTGAAATGTTGATTGGATTAGTGACATGCTGACTGCTCTCAGACACTCTTGCATGCTGACCTTTTGCCTAATGACCTCTGGTCACTGAACATATCCTCAGACTGCAGATTTGTCCTCATAGTAGTCTATTTCACTGAAGCACAATGCCCTCTGGTGTCAGAACCTGGGCATTAGGTTTAACCTTGTCCAGGCTGGGAATAAACAGTGATTTCAAAGATGTAAAACTGATATGATTCACTGAATACTTAGAGTAAAATTTGAGTTCTGTTCATCTGCATTTGTTGCTAAGTTTAATGTGGGGCTGCTGGATTTCTCTTTTCCTGTCTCTGCAGGTGTCTGCTGCAGTCTGCATTTTTGTTCCCATTTATTGTTGGAGTTGTAAAAATGTCAAGAAAACATTTTGGCTTCTGACCTTGACCTATACCCAGCTGTTAATTCAGAGAAGTTCATTTATGCTGTGGTAGACTTAACTGCAAGAGGGAGCAGATAACTGATTAACTGCTGAAATGATTAGTTAGGTAACAGAAAATTAATTTGCACCTATTTTGAGAAGCAGTCAAGCAAAATGCCAAAATAAAATGTGGTGGTTATTGCTTTTTAAATGTGAAATGTTAGTTTATGCTTCCAGAGACTGGAGCTCTTGTTTGAGATGCATTTTTAATTTCTTCTATTTGTAATTAGTTAGACCTGATGAGGATATAAACTTGTTTTTAGGGCAAATTTGGGTTTATTTTACAGCGTAACACATTAAAGACAACACAGCTTAACAAAGTATAAAACAAACAAAAAAAATATATAATGCCTCCATATGAGGATGTGGGGCCTCAGGAGGAGAAATCTCTTATTTGGCTGTTTGAGTTCCTCCTACAGTACAAGAACATGTACAATATTTTCAGTTACTTGGTCATTCTCAGTTGGCAGAATCGTAGATATGAGTGCCTGTCTCTCTGTATTAGCACTGTGATGAACTGAATATACGTATGTTTTCACTACATATTACCCTCGGGCCATCTACTTAATGTCTTCTATGGGATTTCTTAGAGCAGCTATGCTGATGTTGCACAGCTCAGAAGCAAATCCTACCAGGATTTACCCAGCTGGAACTTTTAGTACACACTTTTATTTTCCTCCCTCTGGATTAACTGCTGTTTACTTTTCAAAACATTCTTCTCAGTCCTCTCCAGCCCATCTTAAGTTAGTCCAGAATGCAGCAGCTGGGCTCTTAACAATACTAACCAATCAGTGCTGACACGTCACCACTTTTCTTGCTTCATTGGCTCCCAGTGAAATTTAGAATTCATTTAAAATTTTTATTTACTTACAAAGCCCTAAATAGGCAGAGCTGCTGATACTTTATTCCTCTCCCTACACTACTTTTTTATTTTTATTTTTGTATTTCTACTATTTTACACTTTTTTTAAAATTCGGAGGCAACTATACTATTGAAGTTGTAGGGCTTAAACCTGAAACAGGCTTCCTTTTTTCATCAGTTTGGCTGAATCAGTGCGGAGAACCTGTTTTTCACAGGTTAACTTTTCCTTAACTCCTTTGCCCATTATTTCTGGCTGAGTAAGAACTTTCTCTTGACTTGTTTTCTCGTTCTGCATGTTGGGGTGTGTACACTTCTTTAATGCATGTTTTTACACAAGCCATAAAACACTTTGTAACTGTGTGTTTTAAAAAGTGCTTTACAAATGAGTGTGTTATTGTTATTATTTTTCTCACTATTCTGACTGGCAATTTAAGAGCTGCAAATAAAATTATTTTTAATTGTCAGCAATGGTTCCTGTGCTTTTCTAGATCATTTCAGAAAACGGCGAAAATCACCTATTTAATTTCTCAAACACTATCCTTCTGCTGTGTGGTTGTGCAGTGTCCAACAACTATAGATATAAGAAGGATGTGTGTTCAGTGGGGCCCGTGACTGGGTCGTGTAACACTCAGGCTTCCACAGTTTTCATCGTGATGTTGATCTGAGCTCCCAGCAGTCCGCATGCCATTCCTGTCTCCCCATGCGCCTCTCCTATTGGCCGCTGGGCCGCTCATCTCGTTTCTGATTGGCTCAATTTCCAGCTGCATTCACTGCCCATGTGTGCCTCGTGTGAACAGCCGAAAACTTGTTTTTCATTTCGCTTCTTCCGACTCTACGTGGGTATTTCGCGAGTAATTACGGTAACATGTCAACTCGTTCATTCTCTACACAAGACACTTGGAAATTATTTAACAGGCATCACAAGACTGGAAAATAGAAAATATGCAAAAAACCGACCAATTCTGGCCTCTATGTGGGCTTGGAATGTATTTATATGCTTGATTTAGTATTATTTGGTTAAACGTTATTGTTTCTTATTAACAAAGTTGCATTTCAGCGCTTCAAACGTAATTGTGCCCTAAGTATTCACGTACTAAAATATTGAAAATTATGGAAAATTTGAAGCAAACACCTGGTATAGCATTGGCACGTGAATTCACTGAAAATATGAATATATGATGCCTAAAGAAAAAAAAAGACTCAAGTAACGTTACATCCTGTACTGGAACATTTTGTTTTCCTTCCTCGCTCTGTGTTGCGCTCAGTCTCCAGTCCTTACGGTAATGGGAAACTGCTGTTTCTCAGCTGATATGTGACATCGACCCCGCTGCTTAATTTCAGTGCGAGCGCTGAAGCCCACCGCCTCAGTTTGTTGTCTGGAGGGTAAAGACCAGGATGATAGACAACCAAGAGTTTATGGTGGAGGCTTACCCGCGGGAGCTCACCCAGAACCCGCTCAAGAAGATTTGGATGCCGTGCAAAAACGGACACATCGCTCACAGACGCGGTAAGATGCAGCAGGTCGTCAAGTGCGCAAAGGATGTCCGGGGGATGCGATTTTGGTCATCTGTAGATGGGCTTTTCTCTTTCATTATCGCTCGCTTCTCCCTATTTTGCACGTAAGCGTCAGATTCGGGTCAGATTTGTGTTTGAACTTAAAATATTAGGCACGACTGTTTGAGGTGGTGCGTGTGATGTTGCATCAGACGGATCTTGCCCGGTGCATACTTATTATTCTCATTCTGCAGGTTTCAGCCAGCACGGCTGATGTTAGTTTGTGTTGTAGGGGTGACACTGGGCAGCTGTTAATGTGACTCAGGTGCTTCTGTCTGATTTCCTCTCTCTGCGGGTCCTCTTGGTTTTTGCTGAGTCAATCTCTCCCTTCTTCGGAGCTATTTTTATTTTATTTGTTTATTTTAAAGCTACAGCCAGTCCAGTCCTGTTTGGCACAGCACATTGATCTTATCCATAACCTTTAATACTTGAGTCTCCTTAGACATCAGTGCAGATTCCTTTAAAGCAAATGCATTTGATGTGTGGGGGTGTCTTGGCGCTAAAGATACCCCCCCCCCCCCTGCAGAAGGCAGGAGTTTGGAGTTAGTTTTAAAAACAGCAAAAAAAAAGTAATAAAAAATGTGAAATTGCTAATGTTACTGAATTTATAATTCATAAGGCACTTTTATGAATAATGATTACCCCCCGATCCCCCCCAAAACAAAGGAAAAAAAGTGCGTTTGTAATCTGTGGCGGCCCAGCTGAATTTCAGTCAAGTCTGAACTGCAGTTGCTACTGCAGAACACAAACCTGGCGTTTTTCCACCTACTTAATCAGCATGCGCCTCTGATTAGCCATTAACAAAGCATGTGGTCCTCTCTTCTACTGCCTCATTTACTGTATGTGCTCCTCACACCTTTATCTTTAGCTGTAGTTGTCATTTATTTCCCACTTTTTCTTGATTGCGATCTGTCAGAGCTGGCCTCGAGCTCTCATAGAGCTTGGTGAATTATAAGGAGTTTGTTGTAGTAAAAAAATACTAATATCCCAACTCTTTGTCCTGTGGCAATGTGTGTAACTGCCACAGAGTCTTTTTGTTTGTCTTTACTGTCACATGTAACAGGCAGCCTTCAAGACTAATTAAATTTGTGTTGACAAGCCGTGTTCAATAAATTAAAATATGTGAAAAGCAACCATTAAAATTTAGTTTCGTTCTCTCTCCTCCTCTTTCAGTATGCATGACAAATTGCCCGACCCTCATTGTGACTGTTGGACTTCCAGCCCGAGGGAAAACCTACATTTCAAAGAAGCTGACTCGCTACTTAAACTGGATTGGCGTGCCAACAAAAGGTACAAGCAACTTCCCCAAAATCATATATAACGTGAAAACAAAACTGAACTCTGTTTTACAGTGCAACTGTCTCCTCTTAACAGAGTTCAATGTTGGCCAGTACCGGAGAGAGTGTCTGAAAATCTACAAGTCTTTTGAGTTTTTCCGTCCAGATAATGAAGAAGGCCTAAAAATCAGACGGTGAGTCCACAGCCAGTCTTTTTGACAGTCTTTGTCAGTCTGTGTCATGCAAAGTTGGTCAACCACAGACAATGACTACAGGGTTTCATTTCAACAAATGAAGAGAAAATTACCTGCTGAGTTGATCGGTCAGACTGAAAAACCCGTTAACCTTCAGCTGTCAGTGGCACATGGATTAACCAGCACGGCTTGTCTTATATATACAATGAGAAGTTTTCCCTTCGTGATGTAATATAGAGTGCAACAAAGACTGAACACATCCCCAAGAATAATTCCTCTATGAATTTAAAGTGCAAAAATCTCCCGTTTCTTTCCACAGTCAGTGTGCCACGTCAGCTCTTAATGATGTTCTGCAGTACCTGAGCGTTGAAGGAGGACAAGTTGCGGTGAGTCCATGATTCTTCTTTAGGTATGCATTGAAAGTAACCCCAGGAAAAATAAGCATGTTCCTGGGCTGCATAAGACTGGGTTTTCCATGCTGTTTCAGGTCTTCGATGCCACTAATACAACAAGAGACAGAAGAGGGACCATCGTCAGGTTTGCTGAGCAGAATGGGTTCAGGGTACGTTCAAAGCGTGATGCTGTTCATTTTTAATTTTTCGATCGGTGACCTCAAAGTTAACTATATTTTCTTGTAAATTCAGGTATTTTTCGTGGAGTCTGTGTGTGAGGACCCAGAAGTCATTGCTCAGAATATAGTGGTGAGCTTTGTTTCTTTTAATTCAATCCAGTAGAATTTAGAATTTAACAGCACTTTTTAAATTCTTAATATACCTCAGAGAATGGTTAAAGTCTATCCAGATATTACCTGCTCAGTCCAAAAATCAGAAGGCATGAACTTCAGAATTCATCAGAACTGAGTTGTAGACACAGACTTTATATGAAAGATGGATGCACTGTTGCATCACCATCAAGAGGCTGGTTGGTTGTTGGAGTCCAGTTCTAAAGCTTCAAGTTGTGCATTTTAGGGTTGTTGCCATGTCAGTGTTTTTGAAACGCACATCATAATTTAGTTGCAGATGTGACTCGGAAAATGATGCTGCTCAGAGGAGCAAATGGTCAGTCACAAAAAAGCCATATGTTGCATTTTTTTTTACTATAAATGAGACTAATTTCCAAAATGAATGTCATTTTCTATTGAACAGATCTTGAAACTATCAACTGAAACTTTAAACTCTTTAGGAAAGTGTTTACTGAGGTTGCAGATCAAGACTTATGGACTTCAGTACAATCAGACTTATTTTTGCAACCAAAGCAGTCACCCCCTGCTGGCCATTAAAGAGAATGTCGGTTTAAGGCATTTACACATTAATGTCACCCTTCAAACCTGGAGGCTATGTCCATCTTGTTTATACAAATCAAGAAACCGACCCATGTATAGTTGTATGAATTGTTGTAACAGTGGCACTGGTGGACCAGCACTACAATTATTTGGAGAGAGAAAAAGCATGCATAAATAACATGCTTGAAAGAGACCTGTGACGTTAGTGGTCTGAGTTCTGGAATAGACTCCAGCAAACTGTGCAAAAAGTGAAAAAGGCATAAGGCAGCATCACACAGCAAACTTCCCCTTCCCGTTTTCGTCTGCTCACATCCTCTCCTCGTGTTTCCTCTTTGTAGCAAGTTAAACTGGGAAGCCCAGACTACATACACTGTGACTCAGATGAGGCCATCAAGGACTTCATGAAGAGAATAAAGTGTTACGAGTCATCCTACCAGCCTCTGGATGAGGTTCTCGACAGGTGACGACACACAAAAAGCACAGAAGCGCTGTGAGATTTTAGCTGTTCCTTAAATTTTTTACAAGCCACCTTTTTGCAACACAAATTGAATGAACTTGGGCAAATTAAGTTTGATGTATGCACACTGTATGATATTTGCAGAGGTGGGAAGTAACGAAGTACAAATACTTCGATACTGTACTTAAGTAGATTTTTTAGGTATCTGTACTTAAGTATTTATTTTTCTGACTACTTTTTACTTTTACTCCCTACATTTTTACACAAGTATCGGTACTTTCTACTTCTTACATTTTCAAAACAAACTCCTTACTTTTGGTTTACCGCGTCAGTGAAAAGTTTGCATTTTCCGGTCAGTGCGCCGTCAAACATCAAACGATCTGAGCCGCCATGATTGGTTCCGATGTTGCAGCGTCTGTGTCCACACCGAGCGACAGGGCGAGGCAGAGGGCACAGACACACACACACACACACCACAGTAGAGGGAGGGGCTCCTGCAGAGTTCGTTCGGAGCAAAGAGCTGGCCGACGTT